>JAMALN010000415.1:0-31919 GCA_023630115.1 Cutaneotrichosporon sp. PK4640 | reverse complement strand
ATCGCGCCCACGCCGGAGAATGCTCTCTCGCCCAGAATCATCCTCCCGCCCCGCCACCAGGCCCCGACGATCAGCACTTTGAGCGATCCGGACTCGCCTGACGATGACGACGTCGTGCAGGAGCCCACTTACATGGAGGGCTTCAAGGTGAGTTACCCCCCCATTGCACCTTTATGTGATCCCCGCTGACGTACCAGAACACGATCAAGACTGTCCCCGTCATCGTCGCCGCGCCCATCCTCTGTCCGATTGCATGGGCTCTCCACTTCAGTGGCCAGAGCTCTGTCGCCGTCTTCGTCGTCTCGCTCCTGGCGATCATCCCCCTCGCAGGTGGACTCAGCTTTGCGTGAGTTTGTTTTGCTCCCATGTCTTGGAAGAAGTGAGACTAACCGCAGCACGGAGGAACTCGCCGCTCGACTGGGCGACGCTTGGGGTGGTCTCCTCAACGCCACTTTCGGCAATGTCATTGAGCTCCTCATCGCTATCCTCGCCCTTGTCAAGGGTGACATTGACATTGTCCAGGCGTCCATGGCAGGCTCCATCTTGAGTAACAGTGAGTAGGCCCGTGGCCCACCTCGCCAAGCATCGCCAAGAACTGCGCTGACCCATAGTCCTACTCGTCCTGGGTATGAGTTACTTCGCCGGTGGTCTCCGCTTCCACGAGCAGCTCTACGCTGTTGTCGGTGCGCAGACCCACATCGCCCTCCTCGGTATCTCGGTCGCCGCCATCCTCCTCCCGGAGGCCTACCACTTGGCGTACCCGACCACCACCGAGACGACGGACAACAACCAGTTCACCAACCGGGCCAGCACCAACCTGTCGCCTGGCGAGCTTAGAGACATCCTCAGCATGTCCCGCGGCCTCAGCTTCATCCTCCTCATCGTGTACGCCCTCTACCTCACCTTCCAGTTGTACACCCACGCCTACCTCTTTAGTGTAGACCGTGAGCAGGAGAACCACGATGACCTTCCGGAGCCCAACCACCACAAGGTCTTCCCCAAGCCCAACTGGGTCCCCTCGCTCCGCACCGTCATGAGCCGCGACACCTTCTCACACCACGGCCGCAACACGCCCACCCCCCCGCGCCCCTTCATCCCCTCCACCGACGCGGACGGTGACATTGGCGGCTTCAACACCCACACTAGAAGCGCCTCGCACGTCGACCTGGAGCAGCAGAGACAGGCTACCAGCCACTCGGTTTCGTCGTACCTCGCCTCCCAGGCGGCCTTGCAGCGCGGCGACGTCCGTCAGCGAGAGAAGCGCGCTGGTGACGAGAAGCGTGGCTCGGAGTCCGAGAGCCAGCCCTCGCCCATCGAGGCTGGTCGCCAGAGCCCCGAGTCGATGCAGTTCCCCGCCACCACCGTCGACATTATCGACATTGAGCGCCAGCGCATCAAGCGCAAGGTTATCCCCAAGCCCAAGCCCAAGGTGCCGACGTACTACGCCTTCGGCAGTCTACTCGTCTTCTCGGGTCTTGCCGGTGTCACCGCGGAGTGTCTCGTTGCCTCCATCGACGGTCTTACCGAGAACACGGGCGTCTCGCGCGAGTTCATCGGTATGATTGTACTTCCCGTCGTCGGCAACGCAGTCGAGCACATTACGGCCGTCACCGTCTCGCTCAAGGACCGTCTCAACCTCTCGCTCTCGATCGCCGTCGGCTCGAGTGTCCAGGTCTCGCTTGGTCTTGTGCCCCTCCTCGTCCTCATCGGCTGGATGATCGGCCAGCCCATGTCTCTCCTCTTCGACACGTTCGAGACCATCTGTCTTGTCCTCGCCGTCATCATCGTCAACGCCGCCATCGCCGACGGCCGCACCAACTTCCTCGAGGGCGCCGTGCTCATGATGACCTGGGTCTGTATGGCCATTGTCACGTGGTACTACGACCCCCTCCACTAAAAAGGTCGCATCGTGGCCGGGCGGAGAGGAGATGACAAGGACAAAGGCGGACGGGTGAGGGGTCATCTCTGCGGGTGTTCAACACGCCCGCAGGCGCGTTCCGCGCACCACATCACAAACCTTCTCTTCGCAATTGTAAATAGCCACGCAACAACCGCACATCATCGTTGTCAAGCCGACGCTGTATCTTGGCCTTGTACAAGTAGGAAAAGAGTATCAAATTCGAACATGAACCTATGAATCGAATGCCGTGTGCTGAAGAGTTTAGGAGAGAACATGAGGTCTGGACCTGGAAAGCTGGAAACCTGGACATGAGGCGGCAGAATGTTCTACCCAGTGGTCTGCAGCCGGCGCACCATTGGACAGGTTGTCCAAGCCGTTGCCTCACGCGCGCATCGCGACGCTGTCAAGATCGGCTCCCTTGCAACTGAATGGCCAGGAACAGCGCGTGTTTGTATGTATGTCTCTCTCCATGCCGCTGCGAGCCAGGCACGCCCCGAGGCCAGAAGCGACCTCCGAGGTTCTAACCAACATAATGGATGGGGAGTATCGACGCGCATCAGCATCCAAGGTTCGCCGCAATGTCCAAGCTCGGCTCGGCTGGAATTGTCGGAATGCTGGGTCGGTGGCCCGTGCATGTCGGTGGCTCGTGCATGCCCGTGTTGAGGGCGGCCTTGAGCATGCAAGCGGTTGGGTGGATAAGTGATGGATATGCTGCCACTCCTCTGCCCCCCTCGTCGAGAGGGCGGAACAGCGTTGTTTACATGTTTGGCTCGCGGCGCACAAGAGCAGAAGGGCGAGTGAAGTAGTGGCATCAGAGCAGAGACGTGTGGATGGTGGGGGAGGTTGGGAGGTTGGGAGGTTGAATTGGTGCCACCCGGTCCCCCCTGGAGATTAGTATGAAGTGTTACCCTGAGAATAACCAAGTTATCCTAAACTAAGGGCGTGGCCCGTGCCCTTTTCTCCTCTCCTGCCCCCCGCCGCTCTGTCTCACACCTCTGGCACCTCTGGCGCGCCCAGTTGCCTGTACCGTCCACCTCGACCTATCCACACCTCTCCCAAGTCGAAAGACGACAACAACATCCAACATCTTCTCTTTCCCACCTTGTCTACACCTCTCTTTCCCCCCCCCTTGCCACTACACGACCATACATTAGTCTCGCCGCCCCCGCCCCCCCGAGGCACACACACAAACACGCTCCTTCCGTGCACACTCCAGCGCCCATCGCTATCGCCATCAAGCCGATCTCCTCCCTCCGTCTCCATCTCGATTCCACCCACACCTCCCCCCGTCGCCCTCCAGCACATCCTCGCCTCTAATGGCCACCCGGTTCGGCCCCGGGGCCCAGCAGTTCCCCTCGCCGCAGAGCGGCAACATGCGACCGGGCTACATGCGGCTCGGGAGCTCCAATGGCCCGGCCAACAGCCCCAACGGCTACGGCCACCAGCAGCGGCCGAGCGGCGGCGGTAGTGGCGCGCCCATGCGCAAGCCGGACCGTAAGGACGCCAAGGAGGTTGCTTGGGTGCACTGGCGCGCGCTCAAGGACTTTCTGACTTCGTTCGGGGACAAGGGTGGGTTTCATGGCGAAGAGAGGCGTCGGGATGGGACGAATGGCGAGGTGGTAGGGTGGATGGGGGCGGGAAGACTGGGCGACAGCCCGCTGCTCGGCGATCGGAGCGAGCTTCAAGGGCCGAGTGGGGAGAGCGCGGGTAGGCTGCCATTGTCAACACGACTGCAGCCTGACTGGGCTTGGCCTTGAAGAGACCCATGCGCCTCGGACACGGGCACGGCTAACGCTCAGAATCGCCCACGGCGCGCGCGAGCGCACGCGAAAAGCTCACGCGCCTGACACGCCTCCAGTTCCTCGAGCTCAGCACAGACGTGTACGACGAGCTCATGCGCCGGCTCGCCGAGGAGAGCAACAACCCCGACAACGCAGTAGCCCCGTTCTTACCGGTGCGCGACGACTTCCACCCGAAGCGCAACCAGGCGCGGCAAAAGCTCGCGACGTTACCCAAGAACCGGTTCAAGGACCTCGCGAGCGACGTGTTCTTCGAGCTCCGGAGGAGGTATCCCGAGTTTGAGGCCGAGGCGTCCAAGTCGGTCGACGGCGAGCAGGAGATGCTGCACGAGGAGTCGCCGCCCCCGCTGTACGCTGGCGGCGTCCCGCCGTCCTCGAGTTCGTCGAGCCTCGCGTCACAGACCCGCGGGCAGCAACGACCGGCACACCATAGAAAGGGCTCGTCGATGGGGAGCAACAGCAGCGCCGACCGCGAGCGTAACAACGCGTCGGTCAACTCGCAGGCGCGCGACCGTTACGCCAACCTCACGACACCGACCAACGACGTCGTAGTGCCCAACAAGAGCCGGCTGCAGGAAGAGGCCATCGAGGTGCCATACGCGCGCGACTCGCACCACGAAGAGTCGGAGGCTCTGCTGCAGTCGAGCGTCGGGCCGGGTGGCCTGCGCGGCCAGCGCGCCGAGTCGCCCTCTCCGACGTCCGCGTCACACGACCCGATGTCGCCGGGCGCCACCGACGAGCAGTACCTTGACCGCATGTCGTTCTCGTCCAACCCGACAGGGGCGCGGAAGGGCAGCATTGGCGGCCTCACGTCCCCGAACGGCTGGGAGGACCAGGAGCACAAGCTGCGCGCGGAGTACGAGCTGCGGGTTGCAGGCCTGGAGCGGAAACTGCAGGCGGCCGAGAGCGAGCGCGACAACATGCAGCGCGAACTGGCGGACGAGCGGGAACGGCGCAAGGACTACGAGGACGAGGTGCGCGGCCTCAAGGAGCGGGCGACGGGGCACGCAGCGACATTGCGCTCGATGCAGGACGAGCTAGACGTGTCGAGAGACGAGACCGCGACCGTGCGCAAAGAGTACGACCAGAAACTGCGACAGGCGCAACAGGGGCTGCAGCAAGCGCAGGAGGACGTTGCTCAGTGGCGCCAGCGGTGCGAGGGCCTCGAGGACGAGCTGCACCGTCTCGAGACGGAGCGCGCCGACCGCACCACGCGCGAGGTCTCGCCCGCGGCCAACGGCGAGTCGGTCGCCGAGCTGCGGAACGAGATGCGCTCGCTCGTCGACGAGCTCCAGTCGCTGTCGATGCAGAACGACGAGCTCATGGGCGCTCGTGACCGCGACCGCGAGAACCAGAGCGCGCTCGAGGCCCAGGTCGAGGAGTACCGCAAGCAGGCCAACGCCGCGCGCACCGAGCTCCGCAACCTCAAGGCGACGTCGACGATGTTTGTCGCCCAGCCGCTGTCAAACGACCACCTGCCCGCCTCACCCGACGGCAACATTGCCGACGCGCACGTATCGGCGTTCCAGGCCGGCATCGACAGCCTGCTTGCCTCGGCGCGCTCGTCGGCGCCGTCCGGCGTTCTGCCCTCTATGAAGGCGGTCGTGGAGGCGGTGACGGCGATTGGCGACGATGTCAAGACGTTCGAGGAGAGCCCTAACTTGGATGTCGACGTGTCGCGCCTCGAGTCGCTCAAATACGAGTCAACGACGCGTTTGTCGGCCCTCATGTCGGCGGCGCGCAACCATGCCATGGCGAGCGGGCTGTCGCCCGTGTCGCTGATCGACGCGGCTGCGGGGCACCTGAGCGCCAACGTCGTCGAAATTATCAAGCTGCTCAAGATCCGCCGCTCAGGGAGCACGCGCGAGATCCTCAACAAGCAGAACATGAGCATCGGGGACATGGTGCGCCGCAAGTCGGGCGTGTACGCGAGGATAGACGAGGCCGAAGAGGACGCGGCGGTCGCGCGCGGCTCTATGTCCCCGCCCACGCGCTACGCCCCCGCCCCAGCAGAACGGCGGCCGAGCGGCGGCTCGATGTTGAACACGAGCCCGCCGCGTGGCTACGGGTTGAGCCCGATCCCGGGGTCACCATCGCGTCTCGGAGCCGCCCCGCCGAGCGCGTACGAGGCGCCTGAGCTGCGCGTCAAGTCGTTCCAGAGTGCCAGCTCGGCCGACAAGCACTCGGAGAGCTTTGACCTTGAGCGCAAGACGTCGGTCGCGAGCAGAGGAAGCGACTATGCCGACCGCGACCCGTTCGCGTCCGCATCGACGCCAACCCCGACGCCTGGGTTACGCCTCAACTCGGCGGCGGGAACCTCGCCCGCGCCGCCCGTCCCAGCCGTGACAGTGGCCAGCAGCTCGCCAGAGCATGTACGCGCGCCGCTCGAACAATCCACGAGTCCCGCGTACTTTGACCAGAGTCACAACGCGAACAACTCGTTCGACAGCGCGCACCGCTCCAACAACTCGTACGACAGCAACCACCGCGCGAACGACTCGTATGGTGGAAACCAGTACGCGAGCAACAACCCGTTCTCGCCCACCTACAACCCAAACTCCACCCCCAACGCGTACGGCCACCAGAGCCAGTACAGCGAAAACCATAGCGCGTACAGCGACGGCTCGGCGGGGCCCGACGCCGAGTGGGACGCGCTCAAGCCCTACCTCAACACGCAGAGCAGCGCGCTCGTCAACCACATTCAGAACCTGCTCGCGGCCATCCGGACGGGCGGGCAGGGCCCCGCGCTCAACGAGCACCTCTCCGAGGTCATTGCCGTCAGCAGCTCCATTGTCGGGGTATGCCGCGCGTCCCTCCCGCCGCGGCTGCAGGCCCAGGGCGAGCCATTACTCGCCGACCTTGTGGGCAACACGGACCGCCTGAGCGAGGCGCAGCAGGCTGCCTCACGGGCGGGCGGGTTCGACAAGGCGCTCAGGCAGGGGATAGCGAGCGCGTCGTTCGGCGTCGCAAAGGCGCTCAAGGCGTTCATGAAGGTCGGGGGCACGGCTGAGTGAGTCGAGTATAATGTAGTCCTACTCTGTAGCGGATGATTCTTGGTGCTCTGAGTTGTACATCTGCCTGTCTGCCTAACCTCCACGCACTACCCGTAGATCTCGGCGTTGAGCCCCGTCCCGCCGCTCCACTCCTCGGGTCCAAAGAGGCCCGCCCAGCTTGCGGGCTCACGCAGGTCGCAGTCTGCTGTCAGCTTGACCTCGAAAAGCTCACCAATCTCGAGCAGGGCGAGGACGGCGCGCGCGAGCGCATGCGCGTCTCCCCTGTTATCGCCCTCGACGACCCAGGCGGCCAACGCGCCGCTCGGCTTGTCCGCAAGCGCAGACAGGAGGCGCCGTGTCAGCCCTGCGCCGGGGAGGAAGGGAGGGTAGGCGGACGAGCCGGCCGAGGGGGCGGCGGCGGGGTCCAGCGTGAGGCGGAGGGGCGGGATGCGCGCGAGGTTTGCGAGGGCTGGGTGGGTGGGGGTCGTGGGTGGGAGGATTGCCTGGTGCGGCGTGCTGGGGTTAGCTCCTCCAGTAGACATTCCAGCTTACAGTAGCTGCGCGTCGTCCTGGTTCGCGGCGTCGAGGGAGGCGAGGACGATGGCGGCGCCCGCGTCCTGGACTAGGTCGGCGATGAGGGCCACGTGCTCCTCCTTCTTGGCCTTGAGGGTGGGTGCGCGCTGGAGGAGGACGAAGAAGTCGCCCGTGGGGGTGCCGTACACTGCTGTCAGCTGATAGGCGTATGATCGAGCTTACACTCCAGCCCGCCGGTTACGACCCCGTCGTCACATTTCCCGGCAAAGGGGGCGACGGTGTCGCCCGTCCCGACGAAGGCGACGCGGCGGAGGGAGAGGGAGGAGACGAGGAGGTCGGCGGCGAGTTGGGGGACGTTGCCGAGGGACACGGCGGGCTGGGATTAGCTTGGGGACGAGACGCAGCTAGCGGGAGGGAGAACGCACAATCACGACCGTCGCGCCCTTGAGATGGGCTGGGTCAAAGCCGTTGACTGGGTAGACGGAGGTCGAGGTCGAGGACATTGTTGTTGTTGAGAAGTGGCAATGACGCAGCGTCCAACTTTGGATCCCAGGATCCCAAGTCGCCGATCACTCGCAGCCACGTGCCGCTCGGCCACTGCGAAGCCACCCACGCCACTCTTGTCCATACTCCCACGCCTCAACACCCGGCTCAGCCACCCCGCTGCTCAGCAGCAAACTCTTCCTCTGGTCCTCTGGGCCGGCAGACTGCCGCCTTCAACTGCTAAACTCCCCTCGGCGCCAGCTCCGGCTCGGCGCCCGGGTACCGCGGCGCAACAGGCAGAGGGGCCACTTAAGCGCGACCTTACGTAACACTCCCTTCACGATGACCGCACTCTGCTTTCCGCTGCCAACGTGCATCAACTGCAACTACATCTGCCTCTGCACTCTCCACTCCACCATCGCTACCATGTCCCGCCTCGGTGTCGGGCACGCGGCAGGCTCCAAGGGCGCACACTACACCACCAACTTGGGTAGCGCGCTCGTGCGCGGCGCGTGGGCCGAGCCCAGCCCCGGCGCCACGCCGAGTGGGGGCGCGCTCCCGTGGCCCGAACTACTCCGGAAGTGGGGCAAGCACACTGGCGGGAGTACGTGTCAAGCTCCCACAGCGCTAACGACAGACACGGAGGTGGTCGGGGCGCTGCGAAGCATTGCGGGGGCCGACCTGCGTCGCGGATCGGCGCGTGACGAGGTCGACGGGCCCGATGGGGCGGGGGAAGATGCCTGGGCCCTAGGCGCGCGGTGGACCCGCGCTCCCCTCCCTTCCTCCGACGAGGTCAAGACCGCCGCGCAGGGACTGAACGCGCTGTCGCCCACCAAGCTCAGCGAGGACGAGAGACGCAGCGCCGCCCTCACCTCGGCGTACGCGCTGTACGTGGTCGGCGACTACGACTCGGCACTGAGCGCGTACGGCGCGTTCGACTGGACAAGCGACGCCGCTGCCGGCGTTGTACCCGGAGACGCGGCGGTCACGGAGCGCGTCCGCGCCCGCGCTGTGCAGGGCATGTGCTTTGAGCTCGCAGCGCGCCCCGACACCTCGCTTGCCCTCCAGTGCTACATAGAGGCCGTCAAACTGCTCGACAAGCTCTCTACCTCCCCCCTCTCCACTCCAGCATACCTCCAGGCCGCCAACGCCCCCAAATCCACACCCCCAGGCGTTGACCAGCGCGAGGTCAACCGGTACCTCTCGACGGCGCTCACGCGCGCGGCCGCCATCGCCGCCCACACCTCCGAATCACAACTCACCCTCCGCATCCTTAGGACGTACCATGCGCTTGCGGCGGGGTGGCCGCCAGCCTTCCGCGCGCGCCAACGTCAGCGTATGCTCAACCTCTACCTCGCCGCGCTGTTCGAGGCGTTCCCGCCCGCCGGCGCGACCGTTCCCGAACCTTACCTTCTTTCCGGCGGCGTCGCCAACCGGACAGGGCGTGCGACCTGGCGCGCCGAGGTTGTCGAGGCGCTCCGGTACGGCCAGCGGCTGCTCGACACAACTACCGCCTTCCCCGAGGCCGGCAAGCTCAACGTCCCCGTGATAGAGTTTGCCGACCAGGTCTCGCTGTTCCCCGACCACGAGCGAAGCCTCACGCGTGACGCGATCACCGTGCTGTGGTGGGCCACCAACCTCACCTTCCAGAGCCAGCTCATCCTGCGCCGCCTCACCTGCCTCCTAGCCACGACGAGTGACACGGCCGAGGCGCGCCGCGTGTTCGAGCTGTACGTCGACACGGTGCTCAAGGCGCGCCTGGCCGAGAACCCAGACTCGACGCTCGCCCTGCAGCGGCAGCATACGATCGAGGACGGCGAGGTCACGGACAACCCGAACGACGATCCGATGGATGCCAACGGCCACAACAACGGCAAGGACCCCGTGCTGTACGGCGAGATGGACTCGGACACGGACTTTGTGTCTACGCTGCTTGTGGGCACGCGGCTGCTCCTCACCGAGCTCGGCGACGCCAAGGAGGCGTGGCGGTACGCGCTGCTCGCGGGCGACGTGGTACGGCAGGGCGGGATCTCGCGCAAGGTCGCAGCGCTGGTCGAGGAGAACAAGGGCGTGGTGCGGCAGGTCATGTCGACAAAGGAGGCCGACAGACTCGAGAGACCAAAGTACCAGGCGCAGGCGATCAACCACCTCCGGCGGGCGACGGCGCTGGATCCCACCTCAGCAAGAGCGTTCTACCACCTCGCGTACGCCGAGGCCGGGGCGCGCTCGATCCAGCCGGCGCTGCAGGCCGTGAGGGAGGCGCTCGAGCTGGACGACCACAGCGTCCGCTCGTGGCACCTGCTCGCGCTGCTGCTCACCGCCTCGGGTGACTGGGAAGGTGCTCTCAAGTCGTGCGAAGCAGGCGTCGCGCTGTGGGAGACGGACGACGAGGCGCTCGCCGCGGACGAGGGCGACCTCCCAGGTGTCAACGGACACGGCGTCGCGCCACCACGACCACTCCTCACTCCGCAGGGCGTGCTCGTCCCACCGACGCCGGCGCGCATTGCCCCGCCATCCCGCTTCCGCCGCCTCGAGAGTGTGATACAACTCCGCATGACGCTCAACATCATCACCGAGAAGCTGCGCGGGCCAGACACCGCTCTCGAGCAGCAGCAGGAGCTGTTCCTCTTCTTCTCCCAGCGTACCGAGAAGGGCGAGCGCGCCGAGCGCCGCCGCTCGGGCACGATCAGTACTCGCGTGCCCTCGACACGGGGGACGTCGCGCGCCTCCCCCGCTCCCGGACTGGCACCAGCGGACGTGATGGTCCAGCCACCAAGCCCACCGCGCAGCGGTACGCCGGCGCGGCCACCGGTTAACGAGAGCGCGGTCGAGGACGAGCCGCGGCGGCTGCACCACAAGAAGAGCCTCCTCCCGAAGCACTTACACGTGCCCAGCGTTGCTCGCGCGCACTCGCACAACGGCAGCGCGAGCGTGCCGAGCTCCACCCTCCGGCCGGAGGTGCTTCCGCGCTCGCGCGCCGCCAGCGCCGCCAGCGCGTCCGGCGCACCGAGTATCGCGGGCACGGCCGTGCACAGCCACTACGCCGGTGCGGGCGGGAGCGGCCCGCCCCCGCCGCCCTTGAAGCAGGTCGTGCGCCGCGGGCCCGAAGAGGAGCGCCTCCTGTCGGACCTGTGGCTGATGAGCGCGGCATCCTTCCGCCGCGCCGGCAAGCTCGAGCAGTCCCTCGTGGCGGTCGAGGAGGCCGAGACGCGCGACCCCGAGAACCCCGCCGTGTGGGTGCAGTTGGGGCTGTGGCACCGCGCCGCCGGCAAGGTGGACGACGCGCAGGCGGCATTCACAAAGTCGCTGCTCCTGCGGCCCGACTACCCGCCCGGCGCGGTCGGTGTCGCGCGTCTCCACGTCGCCGCGGGGGCGGTGGATCTCGCACACTCGCTCCTGTCGCAGCTCGTGCAGGACCGCGGGTGGGATGTACCCGAGGCGTGGTTTGCGCTCGCGAGTGTGTGTGAACGCCAGGATAGACATGCGCGGGCGCGCGAGTGCCTTATCTACGCGCTGCAGCTGGAGCGGACGCGGACGTGTCGCGCGCTGCCGGACGCGCTGCCGCGCTGGAGCGAGTAGGATGGTTATAGATGCACTTCAGTAGTCATGAAGCAACGATATCACGGATGCCTCACTGCTGCCCCATCCGGTTCGCGAGGATGGCGGCCATGCGTGTCGCCGGGCACCGACATGCCTGGGGCGGCATGATCGTTCACGATGAGGCCGGGTGTCCCGTCGGCCCTCCGCTTCCAAGGGCGACTGCGGATGGTGGTCCAAGGGCCGAGCCTCTGCTGCCTGCCAAGAGTCCTGTCCTACATCTCTAGCCCGTGTATACAATCTACCACTACTCGCGCCCCAGCACACACTTCTCGACCCAGTATTCGTGGATACGCGCGTCGCCGCTCAGCTCGGGGTGGAACGAGGTGACGAGCTTGCGCCCCTGGCGGAGCATGACGGCGCCGGTCGTGCTCTCGTCCGGCGCGCCGAGCGGCGTGTCGGCGGGTGGGGGCGCGGCGACACACTCGGCCGGCAAGCTCGCGAGAATCTCGGTAGTGGCCCCCTCGGCCTCGGCGAGCGAGTGCACGGCGGGCGCGCGGATGAAGATGGCGTTGAACGGCGCGGGCGTCGACAGGCACCCGATCACCATCGGGCACTCGAAGGACTCGAGCTGCCCGCCGTAGAGGTTGCGCCAGACCTTGAGGCCCCTCATGCCGCCCCAGCGGCCGCCGTCGCCCTTGCGCTTGCCGCCGCCCACGTCGTCCGCCATCAGGATCATGCCCGCGCAGGTGCCGTATACTGGCCGGGCGGGGTCGGCGACGAACTCGATGAGAGCGGGGAGGAGGCCGTCGGTGCGGGCCGCGACGCGGGTTATGGCGGTGGACTCGCCGCCGGGGATGACTAGGGCTTCGCAGCGCTGCGGGTTAGAGGAGGGTAAGTGAGGAGGCGGAGGGCAAGGAGGGCGAGGGGGACGAGAGGGAGAGAAGGGCACGGAACACCGCTTGAGATCTCCGGCCGCAGTGGCCCTCGAGGACGCGCTCGAGACATCGGCTGCGCCCATTCATGCCTCTTAGTCATGCGTCATGCACTCGTCATGCGGACGCGCTATTCTGTCGCAAATGCAGATGCAGCTGACAGGTGTGGCTCGTCGGCTGCGGACGTGCCGGTGACGATCGCGGTCTCGGGCACGCCAGTGGCGCCGCAGCCGTCACGCGCTGACTCCCCATCTCAGACACGGCAAGTTTCGGTGCCTCACTACTCCCTCTGTCGTCCCTCTTCCCTCTTCCCACCTCTCTGCGGGTCTTGACTCACCGCCAGCTCCTGCGGCGTGCGCACGGCCACCGCGGTAATCGCGGTCCCCTTTGGCCGCAGGCTTTAGTCAGCCTTGCTCCGCAGCCTGCGCGCCTCGGCTCACCGCTCAAGGTAGTGGATGTGCTCGATGAAGGCGCCCTGCAGCGCGAGCACGCCGATGGTGACGGTCTGTGGTGGGGAGACGGTCATGGTGGGTGGCGTGGAAGAGAGGCGTCGAGGTGGGCTGCAAGTGGAATGGAATGATAAAAGGTCGAGTCGGTGCGGAACGGCTCTTGCCGCTTGCCGCGTCCGAGGATCCCACACTGCGCAAGAGTGGAGGCTGGTGGAGGTAGAGTGGAGGTCAAGAACCGATCACACCACTCATCCGGAATCACGGGGGCAACGACACGTGGGCACGGAGATGGAGGTGACTCCGCACCCCGGCGAACAAACACGAGGCTGATTTCTCTTATGTCAGCCAGCGCTCGTGGACATGACAAGCTGAGGGAACGGCGACTTGGCGGACACTTGTCCCGAGGCCAAGCGCAAGCAGGCCAAGAGCACCAGCCACCGCCCTATCTCGGCGCTCGGCGCCCACCTCGGCGCTCATCGATCGGCGAGGGCAAGTGCCAGGAGGGGGGGAGAGCGCAAACGAGCGCGCCACTCCTCGGCCTCCGCATTCCCAGCAAGCTAGCGATAAGCCCGTGCCCAGAGGGCATAAGGTTTGCCAGAATTCCAGGGCCGAGGATGGGCATGCCGGAGCTTCCATTGGCTGCGCTCCGCTAATAAACACGCAGCTGTAAGTCGCTCATTCTGTGGCACAACACACCTTGAGCGCCCAGTTTCTCGGCTCAGCGGTAGACATGACTCATGATGCCAAGAGTTCCGCCAGAGACCACCAGTGATGGCTGTCTCAAAGTAACGCCGCTGGACATTGAGCATTGGGTCAAGCCTGGCTTCACAGCCGGCGGTTCGCGCTGGAGTGGCCCCGGGATACTCGGGACTCGGACTCGTTACCCTCTGTCCCCCGCCCGCCCCAGTGCCCAAACCGCACGCCCGACAGGCGCCGGGGCAGCAGAGGGGGAGGGGATGACGACGGTGGCGAGACCAGCCTTCTATTTGGCGCTGCTTGGCGCAGCGACTGGCTCGCGCCCTGAAAGCCATGCGCGCCAGCGCTGCCAGCCTCTGCTTGGCAGCGCTACGCTTCCAATGGCTGCGCGACTCGGCTCCAGCAGCCCCCACCTGCCCTCATGTCGGGACCCGCGCCCTGCGTTGATGAGGATAGGGACAAACATGGTACTGAATAGTCAATGTTGGACATGGCAATGGAGTCGCAATGGACGAGGCACAGTCAGGGATGTTGGAACAGGAACAGAGTGAGACCGCGCCTGACTTTGGCTCTTGGGTGGCGGCCCTCGTCGCTCTGCTCAACCCCGGTCACTTGTCCTTCTCTGCTCTCTGCTGCTGCCCACTGCCCCTTCCCACCTTGTACCCTGCACCCAGAACCCGCCGGGTTCCAGCAGTGCAAGCCTGCAAGGCTGCAAGGGCTTGCAGCTACAGGCTGCAGTCCCCCAGCCCCCTTCAAAAGCCATATACAAGTCTCACCCACCGCTCTTTTCCCACACCTCCCAATTCTTCCACCCACTCAACGAGTTTACTCGCCCCCCAACGTGAGTTCTAGTCAAGCGCCCTCGCCGCCTTCGCCGCGCCACCATCAACGACGACGAGTGGATGGTGGCGGTGGGCCCCACCGCGGTGACGGGATGGGGAGCGATGGCGAGGCTGCAGTGTCACGTTTCGAGTCCGAGCTGATCACCCTTCTTTCGCACGCGCACCACCACCTTCTTTTGCTTCTCGCCAATCCCTCCCTCTTCTTGCGCACATCCAACCTGCACGCTACTCGCGAACAATGCACTCTCGGCATCTCGGCATTCCCGGATCGACATTGTCCTCACTGTCGCACCCTCTTGGCATCTTCTCGACTGCGCTCTGCCACTCCCCTCGCAACCTATATATCCTTCACATCGCATCATGATCGCCACCCCCCTGCTACTTGTCACTTGCCACACACAGCCGACGCTGGCGTCAACAGGTAATCTTCTTCGCTGGACGAACGAGCACGCGCTAGCCGCTGCCCCCCGAGTTACCTGAACCTCCCCCTCCCACTCCCGACTTGCACTCTCCACCGCTACACCCTTCACAATGTACCGTTCGGTTGTTCTCTTTGCGCTCCTGGCCTCGATGGCCCAGGGCGCCACCCTCCCCTTCAAGTTCCGGCGGTCCGCTCCCGCCGCTGCCGAGCCGGTTCTCGAGCAGCGCGACGCCGCCACCAACAACACCCCCACCCAGCGCCTCGTCCGCCGCCGCAAGGACTGGGACGACGGCAGGTGGGACGAGGACCGATGGGGCTGGAAGGGCGACAAGTGGGGCAACAACAACCAGGGCAATGGCAACAACAACAACAATGGCAACGGCGGTACCGCCCACTGCAGCACCACCGCCTCGCCATCGCCCACCCCCTCCACCCCTGCCCCATCCGAGTCCCCCTCCCCTCCTGTCCGCCCCGACAACGGCGGCTCCAAGTGGCAGCACGTCGATACCATCCAGGGCGCCAACTTCTTCGACTCCAAGTACTGGAACTGGTGGCACTGGGAGGACCCGACGCACGGCGACGTCCAGTACGTCGACGCTGGCGTCGCGTGGGACAACGGCCTCGTCTCGATCAACAACCAGGGCCGCGCGATCATGCGCGTCGAGACGACGGAGCGCGTCGACCGCGGCCGCATGTCGGTCCGCATCCACAACAACCGCGTCTGGACGGGCGGCATGGTCATCATGGACGCCGTCCACATGCCCGTCGGGTGTGGCACCTGGCCCGCCTGGTGGCAGAACGGCCCCAACTGGCCCGAGGGCGGCGAGATTGACATCCTGGAGGGTGTCAACGCCTTCACCAAGAACCAGGTCTCGCTGCACACTGGTCGCGGGTGCACCATGCCCCAGGACCTCGAGAACAACCAGCTCGGCGACATGACGCGCGGCAACTTTGACTCGTTCGACTGCTCGTCCGCCAACACGGGCAACCAGGGCTGCGGTGTCCACGACCCCTCGACCCAGTCGTACGGCGCCGGCTTCAACGAGATTGGCGGCGGCGTCTACGTCCTCGCCTGGCAAAAGTCGGGCATCACCGCCTGGTTCCACCCCCGCTACAACATCCCCGCCGACATCACCAACGGTAACCCCAACCCCGAGAGCTGGGGCACCCCCGTGGCGCACTTCCCCTCGGTGTCGTGCAGCCCCTACCAGTTCTTCTACGACCACTTCAACATCTTTGACACGACGCTCTGCGGCGACTGGGCCGGCGCCGACGCGGTGTGGCACCAGAGCGGCTACGCCGGCCAGGAGCAGAGCTGTGCCGCTATCACCGGCTACAACTCGTGCATCGACTACGTCCGCAACAACGGCCACGCGTTCCACAACGCGTACTGGGAGGTCAACTACGTCAAGTACTTCAACTCGACCGAGCTTGTCTAAACCGCTGGTGGCTGCGCCACCTGCTGGCTTCATGACGAGTACGACCGCGACGAGTTGACGGACCATGGACGATTTGCACGACAGTCGACATTGATAGCTTGCGGCCGCTGCCTGGTGTGGCGGCTGTCGTAATCTGGAGTGATCACCGCGAGGGCCTCTGTGAGGTTCCTTGCACCCTATCCCTCGTAGCATGGATGCAGTGTATCTATAGTACATGTCGACGAACCCTACTGACGACTAACCCAACTAACCCGACGAGCCTGGTGGACCCCATGAACCCGTCGAACGATAAACGCCTCGAACAACCCAACACACGCCTTACCCTCCCTACTCTCCCTTCTCCTTCTCGCCCTCCTCGAGCAGCTTGAAGAGCTTGGGCACGACACGGCGGCTGGCATCAGCTCGCTCCTACGCAACTCACTTGAAAGCACGGTCGCACTGCAGCGCCGTACGGTCGGGGAGCACGCCCTCCCAAGCCTTCATGGGCACCTTGGGCAGCGCATGCTGCAGGAGGGCAGTATATTCGGCCGCGGTCCACTTGCGCCCCCCGGCGCCGGCACTGGCCTTCTTCTTGGGCTTGGGCTTCTCGTCCATCTCGACGTCGCTCGGCTTGGGGGACGGCGAGGGCGAGGCGCGCGGCTTGGCCTCCTTCTTCTGGCGGCGGGGGCGCGGGAGCTCGGGCTCGGAGTCGTCGTGAGTACGCTTCATGGTGGGGGTGGGTGGAGAGGGTTGAGGGGAGACTCGGCTCGAGAAGAGGTCGAGGTGAGGTCCGGTGGGAAGAGGGGTCGGGTCAAGAGGCGACAGGGTGGTGAGTGCCGACGGGGGAGTGTGAGTGTGAGCAGGTGACAGTGCGAGCGTGTGATTCCCGAGGCGTCCTCGCCTCCGACGAGACAATCGCCGGGCAACCACTCGCCCCCCTCCTCTGCGCCCCTCCCGTCCTGCACATGCGGCGCAATGCGGACTGTAACTATACATGATGCACCTATGCCAAGTACTCGTCCCGCTACTTCTTCGCGCCCTTCTCGCGCGCCATCTTGCGCAGATACGGGAGCAGCGTGTTCCTGCCGTCAGCCCGCACGCCTTACGGCCCACTCCCAGGTCTTGAGGCACTGCAGGCCGGTCCGGCCCTCGATCTTGCCCTCGAAGTTTGCGCGCGAGGGGCCCGCCAGCGCGAGCGTGAAGAGGAGGTCGAGCTCGTCGCCCGTCCACGCGCGCGCGGGGGCCTTGGTGCTCTTCTTCGCCTTGGGCTTGGTGTCCTCGTCCGAGGGGGCGGAGGCTGCGCGCTTGACTCCGCGCGCGGGAGGGGAGGGGCTGGGGCTGGGCATGGGTTGGGTCTGGGCGGGGTCTGGAGGAGGTTGGGAACGGTGAATGGGAGGTGAGGTGAGAACGGGAGAGCACGCCGCCTGATGAACATGTGTGCAATGTGTGCTCGCACTCGAGAAGCCGACAATCATGTCCTCGCCCCGGCACAATAACTCGCATCGGCTCGATCTGCTGCGCCCCGTCACGAGTCCCGCACTACTCGCTACTCCTTTCCGCCCTTCTCGCGCACCGCCTTGTGGAGGAACGGCACCACAGTCACCCTGCGTCAGCTGGCTACACGCCCGACTCACTGCCAGGTGCGCATGCACTGCAGCCCGGTACGCCCGGGAATCTTGCCCTCAAAGTTGGGGATGCTCGCGCCGTGCTTGAGTGCGATGGTGAGGAGGGCGTCGAGCTCGTCGGCTGTCCACTTGCGCGGGGGGGCTTTGCCGCCGTTGGCCTTCTTGGTGCGGCCCTTGGCATTCGTGCTCGGCTTGATGTCCTCATCCGACGTGTGGGACAAGGCCTCGCGCTTGACCCCGCGGGGGTTGGGAGAGGGGGAAGGGGAGTGGGTCGGGGGCATGCTGTTTGGCGGTTGAGTAGAGGTGAGATTGATAGTGAGGAGGTGAGTGGAAGTGTGATGGTTGGGTTGAGTGATCATGAACAGTGCTGCGCCATGCCAACAGCCGCGCGCCCCCTCGCTCCATGCTGACCGGATCCATTCACTCCCATCTACGGGCCTACGCCTTCTTCTTGTCGCCCTTCTCGCGGACCGCCTTGAACAGGAACGGCACCACCGTCATGCTGCTGTCAGCTACAGCAGTGTTTTCACAGCTTACCGCCAGATGCCCATGCACTGCTCGCCGGTGCGGCCGGGGACCTTGCCCTCAAAGTTGGCCTTGGACGGGCCATCGCTGAGCGCAATCTGGAGGAGGGTGGCGAGCTCGTCACCGCTCCACGAACGGGGCTTGGCCTTGCCACCCTTCGCCTTCTTCGTGACGCGGTCGTCGTCGGAGGTGGTGTTGTCGGATGCGGAGGGCTCGCGCTTGACGCTACCGCGCTTGAGGAGGGCGGACGAGGAGTTGGGCATGGTGCTGTGGGAGTGGGTGAGGAGGATGGTGGTGGGTACCGGTGTGGTATAAAGGTGGGTGATGTCAATGTGAATGAGGAGGCGGTCAACAGAGTCGGCAAGTGCAAGGTGGGGCGCAGAGGCATAGGGATGAGGGGTGTACAACGGTGCCCTTCCCCGCACCGGGTGGGGCGCTCTTGTGGACAATCCTGGGCAGAGCCCGATGGGCACCCTCGCTCTGCACCCAGCCCGCATCCTTAGTCATGGCCGCCGTTGATATACTGGTGGCCACTGGCGTCAGCTTTGTGGTAGGGATGCCAGCTCACAGGGCCGTGACATTCCCCTGCGCGTCCATGAGACGGTTGAACTCGTGCACGCCGTGCAGGTTGTAGCCGTTGCGCACAGCTCCAAACCAAGCATACCGCCTGGTGTCAGCTCCGCATGGTTTAGTGGCTCACTCGATCCACGGTGTCTCGTCGAGCCACTTGGTCGCCTGTCCTAGGTGTTAGCTGGTGCACAAGACAACTGGTTCATACCCATGAAGTCATGGACCTGCTGCATGCTATGCGGTGGGGGGACGTTGGGGTCGAAGCTCTGCTGGTCAGCTAGCGTTCCACCTTGTGGCTCATAAGCTGTTGGGTGTAGTGGTCCGCCCCTCAACCTTCATCATGCCGGAATCCTGGATCCTGGTGCGTGCACGGCCTACTCACCGTCATGGCAAACTCCGTGAGGATGATGGGTAGCCCGAAGGTGCGGTGGTACTCCTCCAGCTTGGCGCGCAGTGAGTCAAAGGTGGTAGTGTAGACGTGCACAGCGAGGAGGTCGGGCTGTGTGCCGGGAGGAAGATACGAGAAGAACTCCTGTGAGAGTTAGTGGTGGGCTCAGGGAAACTCTACCTTCAGCCAGTTGAGGTCAACTGCCACGGCGGGTGAGGCAAGCCGCTTGCCAGGAGTGCGGAGCTTGGCGAGCTCGACCCAGCTGCATGTGAGCTCGGTACGAAGGCATGGCTCCCACATGGTGCACTCACGCAGCAGCACACTCGGCAGGAGACGTCTTCACCGCGACGGCGGGGTTGGCGTGATCTGGAGTCAGCTCCTTGAGCAGAGCCCAGCTGGCTGACCTGGTTCATTGTAGCCCAGCATGAGCTGCCAGTCGCCCTGGATCTGGATGCCGTTGTTGATGTACGGTGGTGCGAAGCTGTCGTGAGCTGGGGCCGAGAAGAACAGAAGAGTGCACAAAAGAGCGCACCCGCACGGCTGCCAGCGGGCCTGGCTGCAACACCACGGGCACAAACTCCTCGCCCCACGTCAGAGCGGCAGATCCAGAGCCGCTCTCACCACCTTCCTTGCACCTAGTTGAGCCCGTCGTGCCGGCCGCCCTCCCCCGCCCCCCCCCCTCGGAGGCCTACCCATAGCCGCGCTCGACCCCTTCCTCGCATGTTCGCACCCTGCTAAACTCACATCATGGGAACGAATTCCGCGTTGAGCTGAAGGCCAGGGGACGTCTGAGGCAGGAGCTGGCAGTCCCAGCGCTTGTTCCAGTTGTAGTGCCATCCGAGTTTCTGGTGTCAGCGGCGTTGCATGCAGGCTGGAGGGCGGAGAGAGATGGCTTGGCGGCATCGTCCCCGCCAGCCCACCAACCAGACCCATGTGGCTCCCTACTCCCGCAGCTAAAGCTCGCCATAGCCGTCCCGTCCAAGTCCCCTCGCTCGCTTGCCGACCAGCTCGATAATCTCGCCGTCTGCCCGCCGCCACCCACCGCGCGCCCCCGAATCCCCAATGCGAGTTGGACAACCTCCACCGCGACCAACTCACGGAACCTGGCTGGAAGAAGGCAGCAAGGGGATCACTTGTTTCCTCTTGGACGGGCCAGCTGATGCCTGCCTCTGTTGTGAGCTTGGCTATGGTGTGGCGCATACCTTCATGATGATTGTTGATTGAGAAGAGAGACGTAGCGGAGTGGGAGGAAGGTAGATAAGGCGCTCGACATCACCCCTGGTTGCTGCTGGGTTGTAAATGCGGTGGCCCACAGATGAGATTGAGGGATGAGGAGAGGAAAGCAAGGTCAGGCACCAAACGACGTGTTGGCGTCTGCTGTGGGTGGCCACCCCGCCCTCCCCCCCCCCCCCCCCCCCCAACCACCCTGTAACGTCACCCCTTCTCTCCCACATCCCCCTACAACAGTCACACCTCCCCACCCATCCACACACCTTCCTCACGCGCTCTCTCTCTCTCCTCACTCCTCACTCAGTCACTCTCCTTCCATTCCCATCCACCTTGCACTCATCAATACATCCCATCCTTCATCCTTCATCACAACAAGCATCCCATCTATCATCTACCATCAACAACAACTAGGCGAGCTACCCCCCGACTCCCCAATCTATTCATAATCCCTCCGGCAGCCCGACGCGCACGGCCCTCCACTCGGGAGCAAGGCCGCAAGACGCGTCGCCGCTCGGCCCAGCGTGACCTGGCCACTAATCCATCTCTGTCATCCCGGCGTACACCGCCCCAGTACGTCCTCCCCGACTCCGGCGACTCGCGGAGCGCGCCGCGCTGGCGGGTGCAGATTGCCACCCGCTTTGCCTTTCCCACACCGCGTCCGCTGACACACAGATGAGTGGCATGGACTCACCGCAGCGGCGTGACTCGTATCTCACCGCGTCAAGCCAGGCCTCGTCGTCGCGCTCCCACTCGCCCCTCCCAGTCGACGGCGCCGGTGGCGGCAAGCCACGTCGCAAGCTCAGCCTCTTCAGGCCACACCATCGCGGACGCTCGACGCCCTCCCCCATGGTGTCCGGCCCCGAGGACGAGGATGACGAATGGCTCCTCGAGGGCGGCACGAGCAACGGGCGCGTTGACCCTGACGCGTCCATGGGTCGTGAAGCCAGCTCGCTCTCGCGGTCTATCGACACGCTGTCCATCGAGAGCGCGCACGCCGCGCCGCGCGTCGAGAAGCGCGACGGCCGCGGGAAGCGCCTGGCCAAGAAGACCTCGAGACTCTTCCACCGCGCAGCTGGCTCAAACTCTTCCTCCAACAGTCACAACGACGACGCCCCTGCGCATGCGCCTCCCTCGGCTGCGAGCAACCTGCCGATCCCGCTGGCCGGGCGGCAGTCCTCGTTCTCGTCGTCTGCGTCCTCCAACGAGACTGGTGCGTCACGCAAGTGGGGTAGCCTGGCCCGTGTGCACTCGCGCGAGTCGCCCATCCACCGCTCCTCGGGCGAGTCGTCGCAACCCTCGTCTTGGCAGTACCACTCGACCACGACAGTGAGACGCGCCTCGTCATCAACGAATGAAGACTCGACACACAGAATGAACATCCAGACCCTGCGGCCGCGTGAGAGCTCAGGCCAGCTCAGCCAGTTCTCCACCTCGGCTCCCCAAACCGCGAGACCTCTCATGCTCCAGCCGCCTCCGAACGCCCAGTCCCAGGCCGCCGGCGGACGAGGCTGGTTCTCAAACCTACTGGGCAACACTGGCGAACAGACCGGCTCGCCGCAACAACACGATGTGACAGCAACCCCTCCATCTCCTTTGCGCAAGGGCCCAAGCTTTCTCACGGGCGCTTTTGCCGCCGTCCGGAATAAGGCAGCCAACGGCCTGAGAACGCTCGTTGACCAGGAGGCCCAGCCCGACCACTGCCAGGAGAACATGTGGGTCATGGGTGTTGCGCATCCCGGTTGGACGCCAGTCTCCGACGACCCCTTCTACAGCGACTCTCCTGCCTCAGGTGAACTCTCGTCCCCATGGGCGACACGCATGAGGGAAGGGAGCAGCACCTCGTCGACCCCGCCAACCAAGCTCAGCACCATCTTCGGCTCGAGCTTCAACCTGGCGGCGCAGGCCAACGGCCCGTCCACCCCGTCCCCCGATGCCGGGGGCCGCTACCGCAAGGACAAGGCTAGGGAGAAGGAGATGCTCAAGTGGCCAGAGCAATGTAAGCTCGAGATTCTTGCATTGGCAGCTGACGATAGTCTACGATGACTTCCGCTCGCGCGTGTGGTGTACGTATCGCTCCAACTATGCCCCGATCCTCCCGTTCCAGGAGAACACACTGCTGCCCACTCCCAAGGCGTACTACGGCGCGTTCTTGACTTCGGAGCACCCGCTTCCAGGCCCCCCACCAAACATGCCGACAACAGGGCGAGGAGGATGGTTGAGGGGCGAGACGCACTACACCTCCGACTCGGGATGGGGCTGCATGCTGCGCACAGGCCAAAGTATGCTGGCCAACGCGCTCATCCACGTCCATCTCGGCCGCGGCTGGCGGTTGCCGCAGGAGCGGCCCAAGCTGCATCCTGAGACGCCGCTCGAACTCGCTGAACTCGAGGCATACGCAACTCATGTGCGTATTCTGTCCTGGTTCCTCGACGACCCCTCGCCCCTGTGCCCATTCAGTGTGCACCGCATGGCGATGATCGGCAAGGAGCTTGGCAAGGAGGTGGGGCAGTGGTTCGGCCCAAGCACAGCGGCCGGTGCGTTACGATCCCTTGCCAACTCGTTCCCGATCTGTGGCCTGAGCGTCGTGTCGGCGCAGGACGGCATCATCTACAAGTCGGACGTGTACGCGGCATCCAATACGACCACGGACGGCTGGGAGCCCCTGTCTCCGCGCAAGCCGAGGCCCACATCTATGCACCGCTCATCATGGGGCAATCAGGCCGTGCTCATCCTTGTGGCCACCCGCCTTGGCCTCGACAACGTTAACCCGATCTACTACGACTCGGTCAAGAGTATGTTCACATGGCCGCAGAGCGTCGGCATTGCCGGCGGGCGTCCCGACTCCTCGTACTACTTCGTGGCATCGCAGGCCAACCACCTCTTCTACCTCGACCCCCACTACACGCGCCCAGCAGTCCCGCCTCGCGTTCCACCATTGTCAGCAGCCACAACTGATTCGATCCGGCGCGACTCGTGGTCGGGCCACCCCCTTGAGGAGGACGAGGACAACGAGGTAGCCGAGCCACAGTCGCCGACCCTCAGCGCCGAGTCGGGCCACTCTATCCCTGTCCTCGGTGTCGTGGATGTCGACAGAGTTGAGGAGTCGCCCGCACGGATCAAGCGCTCGCGACGCCTAACGCCCATGCAGCAGCCACTGAGGATAGACCCTCAGACGCCGCCCCGGACGACGACCCCGCCATCGCCGACAACGCCGACGCTCAGCGCCCCTCGCCCGTCGGGCTCTGTGCAGGCCTCTCCTGCACCATCCCGGCACGTTGCCCACAGTTCCATCCCCAGCTCGGTAGCGTCATCATTGCGGGCGAGACTTCCAGTCGACCCGCAGACGCAGTGGTACGCCAGCGCGTACTCGGAGGACAAGCTCAAGTCCTTCCACTGCGACCGCGTCAAGAAGCTGCCGCTGTCCGGCCTCGACCCCAGCATGCTGCTGGGCTTCCTCGTGCAGTCCGAGTCGGAGTTCGACGACTTCTGCGACCGCGTTGCTAAGGTGAGCTGAGCCTGGCCGAGCAAGCTGACATCAGTTGCCACAGAAGATCTTTGCTGTCCAGGAGGAGCTCCAGTCTTGGAGTGACGACGAGGATGGCGCCCTCGAGAGCGTTTCGGAGGGCATCTCCGGTCCCGAGATGGACTCGGACGAGGAGGACGAGGATGACCGCAATGACGTCTCGGAGGTACTCTCTGAGGAGGCGGTGGAGATCGACGAGTTTGGACGCGTGGGCCCGACGTCGGCACAGAGCGCGACGTACCCCTCCCGCCCGGCTCAGGCGGCACAGCGCGGTGCTGTCAGTGTGTCGGTGAACGGCGACGACAGCACTCCAGACGCGACGCCTGACACGACACTCGACATGTCGATGGAGGACAGCGACGACGAGGCGGAGCTTATGCCGACATTGACAGCTCGGCCATCGTTTGCGACAATCCCGCGTAAGCCGTCGTACTCGTCGGACGTGCCGACCGTCAAGGCGCACATGCGCGGTGCCTCGACTAGCGCCGTCCCACGTCCCTCGCACTCGCGGGGTGCGTCGACGTCGGCGAGCGTTCTCGCGCACCGCCGCACAGCTTCAGCCCAGCCTTCACCGCACTCGCGTACGTCGAGCAGCTCGGGGTCTGGATCTGGCTCTGGCTCGGGTTCGAGGACGCACTCGCGCCGCGGCTCGTCGCCCGCCTCGCCCTTCGGCCCGTCACCGATAGTGACTTCGCGCCGGCCACCGCCGATCTCCGTGCCCGACGGTGGTGTGATACTCCCACCTCCTAGATCCGCGAGCTTGAGTGCGCCGACGAGCGCTAAGCTCGTCGACCTCCTCGACCCCTCGGGCGGTATACCCCGCGTGCTCGACCGGGACGACAGCGACGGAAAGGAAGAGCTCGTAACCGTGCGCCCAAGCCTCGAGTTCGGCGCCGAGACGGAGACACTCGAGACGGTCGGCGCCGAGACGCCAGACGAGGATGCGGAGGACCGCCCTCGTAGACGCATGAGCGAGAGGAACGGAAGCGAGAGCGGGAGCGGAAGCATCTCTCCTCCCAGCTTCTCTCCGCCCGTGTCGCCCCCAGAGGCACCGGCGTCTCCTCCAGAGCTTCCGCCATCGCTCCCCCGCTCGCAGGCGCAGATCCTGCCGCGCTCACACACGCAAGAGACGGTGATGCCGCGCTCGGCGACACAGGAGACGGTCAAGCAGCTGCCGCGCGGGGGCAGCCAGCGTTTCTTCGACGAGGAGTGGGAGGAGGATGAGAGAGAGGAGGAGGGCCCCCTGGGGTACAGCCCGAGCAAGGGCAAGGACGCGCTCGATACTGTGCGCGAGAAGTAATGTTGTATTGTGTATTTTACGTGAACGATATGAGTCTCGGTAGTGGGACAACGAGAGGATAGGAACAGAACGGAAGAGATACGATCCACGTCGGAGGGTGCTACAGATACGGGTGCATACAAACTACTCGGCCATCTGGATGTCGCCGTCGGCGTCTTGTGGGGAGGCCTCGGGCTCGGTGGCGGCGGGGGCAGGCTCTTGCGCAGCCTCGGGCTTGCTCTCCGTCTCTGTTGCCTCTGCAGCCTTCTCTGCACCCTCAGTCTGCACTACATTAACCTCCGCCTCCGTGATCTCCGCCTTCTCCTCGGTCGCCGCCTCAGTGGCCTCCACGGGAGGAGCAGCGAGCTCGGTGGTGGGCTCGGAGGCGGGCTCGGCGGCAGGCTCGGCGACAGGCTCGGCGGCAGGCTCAGCAGCAGGCTCGGCGGCGGGCTCGGCGGCAGGCTCCTCGACCTTCTCCGTCTCGGCGATCTCCGCTGCCTTCGCCTCCGCCTGCTCCTCGGTCGTCTCCGCCTTCTCCTCGGCCGTTGCCTCCGCCGGCTTCTCCACGGGAGCTGTGGCCTCAGCGGGGGGTGCGGGCTCTGTGGGTGCTGCGGACTCAGCGGGCTCGGCGGGCTCGGCCGCCGGCTCCTCCACCTTCTCCGCCTCCGCGACCTCGGCAGCCTTCTCCTCGGCCTTCTCCTCTGTGGGCTCCTCCGCCTTCTCCTCCATTACGGGTGCCTCCTCCATCTTCTCCTCCGCAGCCGGCATCTCAACCCTCTCCGTCTCGGCCACCTCGGCCGACTTCTCCTCCGCCTTGACCTCGAGCTGGGCAGGCGCCGCCTCAACCTCAGCAGGCGTGTCAGCCTTAGCCTCAACAACCTCAACGGGCGTCACAGCCGCCTCGGCTGGCGTCGCAACCTTCTCCTCCACCGGCGCAGAGGGAGCGGGCAACTCGACGGACGTGGGCGTGACAGCCGCCTCAGCGGGCGTTGCCTGACCTGGTGTGGCCTCCTTCGGCGCGTCTGGGAGCTCGGTGATCGTTGCCTCGGGAATCTCGGCCGCCGGCGCCGCCGGCTCAGGCTCCGGCTCAGCCATGACGATGTCGACCTCGACGGCGACCTCCTCCACGACGCGAATTTCCTCACCCTCCTTCGGCTTGGGTGTGTCCTTGTCTGCGGGGGTGGCGACCTTCTCCGGTCGCTCGGGCGCGGGGGTCTCCGTCAGGCGCGCGGGCGTTACCCCCGCCGTGGGGGCGTCGGTGTGCTCGTCGTCCGTGTCCGTTTCGGGCTCAACCTCGTCGTCGTCAAAGGGAGTTGTTGCCATCTGGATGTGAGCAGAGAACAACTCGTAACATACCTCGTCGACGCGCTGCCATTTGCAGACTTTGTAGGCACTACCTTCGGGGAGGCCGGCGGGCTGGACCCATCCGCGGCGCCAGCGCTTGACACTGCCGTCAGTATGGGGAGGGGGTAGATGGGTTGGAGGAAGGTGGATGGAGTGGGGGAAGGGGGGAAGAAGGGGCGACTCACGGCGCGAGGAGCTGGCGCTGGTAGGCCTCGGAGGAGGCGGTGGTGGTGAAGCGTCCCTGGACGCGACGGACACCTGGGGGTCAGAAGATCGGCAGCTGCGACGAGGCGTACCGTGCGACATTGTTGATGGTGGAGGTTGGTGGTTGTGGGATGGTGGATGGTTCGTTGTCAACACGCGTGATTGAGGGCAAGTGGGTCGCGTGTCCCGGAGATTTGGACCTAGTCCGAGGCTTTGAATGGGGGGTGAGCCAAACAGTCGAGACGAACAATGCAGAGTACTGCAACGCGATGGGTGGCAAACAAAAGACAAAAGTAGATGTAGATGTAGATGTCGATGAGACGCGTTTCACTATCGCGTCTCACATCGCGCTCATCATCCTGGTCACTATCGCATCGCAGACGGGCATCACTGTGTGTTAGTACAAAGTGGCGCAGTGGGCGGAAATTGCGCCCTTCTCTCTCTCCATGACGCGAGGCGGCAGGGATGGGGCTGGGCCCCCTCGTCTCTCCTATTCGCCACGACCCATCTCCTCTTCACCATCGAGATGCATGCATTCATCGAGGACAGTCATCGGCTAGCATATCACAAAACAATGACGTGTCATATGGCTGCACCGAGTCAGAAGCTACTGTGGTTACCGGATGGGGCATTTTTAAGCCAGAAGCGGGAGTAAATTGTGGTGGATAGTGGATGGGCGGATGGGGGTAGGGCGAAGGAAGGTGGCGGTCAAGTCGGATTTCTCCCGCCCAGCCAGTGCCGCCACGCCGCCACATTCACCCACCTTCCCCTTCCCAACCTTGCCTCCCCCCCACCTCCCACCACTCCCACCGTAACCCGCCGCCGCCTGCAGTTGTCTCACCCTGCCCGCATACACAACTCACTCTGCTCAACCTCGCAACATCCATCTACCCATCTATCCATCTACATCTCTCCTCTCTTTACCTCCCACCTCCCATCCACCCACTCGACAACCCAAGCAACCAAACCCGCACCTCGCGCGCCTCTCCCCACGCGCCCACCCGCGCTAATCAGCGGTCCCTCACCGCCACCTCTGGAAGCGAGCCACCAAGTGCTACCTCCCACGCAGTCAACCAAGCACAACCTTCCCCCAGAACATACATCCACCCTCTCCCCCCTACCCTCCCCGCACCTCCATCCCACGCACCCCACGCACCATGTCTGGGCCGTCGTCGTCGCGCCAGACCCCCAAGGTCTCGCCGCCAAATTCCGCCCCCGCAGAGCACCAGCACTCCAACGGCGCATCGTCGTCCTCGACCCCCGCCGCACCACCAACCCTCGCCGCCTCACGCGACGTCTACCACCGCCCCTACATCCCCGGCGAGCCCACCACCATCACCGAGACCATTGCCTCTGCACCCAACCCACACAACGCCGACTTCTCGCCCCTGCCCTTCACACAGGACGAGACGATGGACCCGTTGGCGCTCGACGCTGCCGCTGAGGAGGAGCCTGGATCGCCGACTGCGCGTCTGCTCCGCGCCATTGCGCCGCCCAACGCAACCCAGCCCAACCCCAACTGGGCGCCAGTGAGTCGCGATACCATGTGGCACTGTGGCACTTGCTGACCTCCACCAGCCCCCGCCCAACGCTAGTGTCAACCTTTTCATCGGTCGCGCGCTTCTGTCTAACGGCAATGACAACTGGCCTCTGGTGAGCTACTGCCCCTCCACGTTCTTGCTAGCCCATCCCCTCCTTTCCCGTCACGCGCCACCCACTCTGCCTCCATTTGCAAAACGTCTCGCGCTCTGTTCCCCCTTCTCCTCTGTTCCTCCTCTTCCCCTCCCCAGCCCCGCCCGCTCGGTGGGGCCAGTAACCAGCTCGATGAGCTGGTCTGTCGTGAGGGGCGCGCGCGAGACGCGTCTCGAGGTGATTGACCAGCTCGATCGCTGAAACGCCGGCTCATGGTCGAGATCTATGCCCTCCACTCGCACCGCACCTTGCTGACTCCAGAAACCCAACGACATTGTCAACTGGATCCGCAAGCACTACCCCGAGGAGTGGGACGGCGACGAGGGGCGATGCTCGGCGCACCGCGTCCGCACCTACCTCGCGCGCAAGGGCGCTGACATGTACTACGAGAAGCTCAACCAGGGCTGTATCGCAGGCTGGCGCATCCGGCAAAACCACCTCTGGCGGTTCGAGAACGGCGGCTTCCAGGGCCGCGGCATGAAGCAGGAGGAGGCCATCCTCAACGCGCAGAAGGAGAACGAGATGCTCGCCACCGCGAACCACAAGGCGCGCGCCGCTGCCGCGCTCGCTCAGGGCCACCCGGGCATCAAGGTGTCCATGTCGTCGAGCAACCCGGGCGAGGGGCCACCTGCCAAGCGCCAGCGCAAGATGAACGGGCAGGCGCGCAGGAAGAACATCAAGAAGCCCGACGAGTTCGACTACTCGTACGGCTTCCAGCCATCAACATCGGCGACGCCGGCTATATCGGCCAACGACATTCCTCTCGCGGGCCCAAGTCACTCGCAGCCCATCGACCAGTCGCTGGAGGCTGCGGCGGCTGCCGCGGTTGCTGCTGCGGCGGCTGGGGAGACGGACGGCACGCCGATCGGCAGTGCGACCGAGACGCCGGCCGAGACGGCACAGGGCGACGAAAGCCTCGACGCCAGCATGGTGCACCTTGCGGCCAACTCTGCGCAGATGGACGAGCTCGAGATGGGCATGCAGCTGCCGATCGAGATGCAGATGCACTCGGGCACGCACGACGACGAGGACCAGCGGTACGACTATGGCCAGGGCTACTACGCCGGGCAGGGGCAGGTGTACGGGGGGCAGTAGCGCGGCGCGCGCAGCGATCAAAGCACATCGAGCAGTGATACGAGCCGGGCGCCGTGAGCGCCAGTGATCCGGTAGGGTAGACTTGTAGACCCCAGTCGCAGACAGTCATGTATCAGCATGTTGAGTGCGAGTGAGTGCTGGTGCGAGCGCGACGACGTTCACCAGTCACCACGACAGATGAGCAGATCTAGCGAGCCCATATCTATGCATCTAAGCCACCCGCACGAGCCTACCAAAGCTTCCACCACGACTGCCCCTGCTTCGCCTCCGGCTGCGCATCTGGCACGGGCGCCGGCGCCGGCGGTGGTGGTGGGACGACGCGCGCAGATCCGGCGGAGAGCACGGGCTGCGACTGCTGCGCCGGCTTGGCGGGTGCGTCCTCGAGCCCCAGCATCCCCCGCTCGCTCTTGGACAGCGTAAACATGTCGGCCGTATACTTGTGGAACGCGCGGCGCACCTGGCGTCAGCGTGTGGGGCGGGGCTGGGCCTGGCTGAGCGTGTGGGAGCGCAGGCCGGCCAGGGCGAGGGCTGCGGTGAAGCCCATGAGGCCTAGCGAGGGCGAAGGGGGCGCGATGGCGGGACACGGCGCCTGGCTGGAGCGAGGACAAGCTCGGCTCACGCCTCGTGCCGGACATGCACCGTCTCGCCCCCGTCGCTCGTCCCCGTACTCACCGGACTGAAGACGTGCTCGTGCGGCCCGTAGTCGGCGTACAGGATCATGTAGCCGCATGCGACTGGGGTCAGCGGGAGATCGGGCAATCGACCCGGCGCCATCTAGCAATCCAGCGATCTCCGATCGCCTGGCCTTGGCCGCCCTCGCCCGTCTCGTCGGGCGGGCTCGATCTCGCGGCTACGCGGCGAGCGTGCGCGTGCACAACAACTCGCTCCTCGCTCCGCACACCTTCCCCTCGTGCCCACGCCTCATCCCCGTCCTCAACACCTCTCCCTCTTCCCACCTGCCCGCCTCCTCCCACCTGCCTCTTCCCTCCTCCCTCCGTCCTCTCCCTACCTTCCCCCCTCGTCCTCCCTCTCCCCCTCGCCGAGCTCCGACCCCACCCTCTCCCCACCGCCGCTGGCCCGCTCCCGCTCGCTGCGCCCACTCACATCCGCCAACGATCCAGCTCCCGATGCCCAGCGCCCGCGCCGTGCGCGGCATGATCGGCTGCGTCGCCTCGGGCAGCTTGGCAAAGTACCGTTCCGTCTCGGCCGCGGTCGCGCCCACGCGGGGGCCGAGGCGGCCGTGCTCGGTCGGGCCGGTGTACACGCGCTCCGGGCGGCGCTTGGCGGACGCGGCGGACGGCCCGGGGCCGTCGGTTGGGGCGGGGGGCTGGCTCATTGTTGGCGACTGGCGACTGGGAGTCGAGTTTCAAGTTGGAGACGCGAGGTCGAGGTGGAGGTTGCAAAAGTGTGGTTCCGCCCCACTCTGTGCCCGCCCACACTCTGTGCCCACTCGCAGGTGCGATCCTCTGCCAACAAGGGAGGGGATTGACGCCAGATTGCACCTCTTCGCCTCGCACTTGGCGTCGCACGGATACATCCCCAAAACCAAGAACCCATCTACCGACATGACTCGTAACGTCGTAACTGCCGCGACGACACTACTGTACAACTTTCGCGACTCTATCCACACTGGTCATCAGATGGCCCGCCTCGCGATTACGGCGGTTCGTCTCTGGGCTCCGTCGAGCTCCTTATCAAGCGTTCTCGAGTGTCCCCTCTCCTGCGAGCAGCATTACTGCTCCGCATACAGGATCAACCGCTGGTCCTCGACGGCCATCCACTCGGCCATGTCGCGGTCGTCGCGGATCGCCTGCGTTGGCCCATGCGCGCCCGCCGCAGCGCTCCCGCCCGTCCCGCCGACCTTGTACGACAGGACGTTGACGTCCGGCCCGAGGCGCGCGCGTACCTTCTCAAGCAGCTCGGCGTACGTGACGTTCGGGTGCACGCGGAGGGCGATGAGGTCGTCCGTCGCCTTGTCGTAGACCTTGATCTTGACAAAGGCGGCACCCGACCGCGGGTTGGGCGGCGGCGCAGCAGCCGGCGCGCTCGGCATCGGCGGCGTGGGCACAGTGTGGTGGTTGGCAAACGTCGGGCCCGTCGCCGTGCTCGGCGAGTTGGTCCACTGCCCCGCGTGCTGTACACCCTGCTGGCCCGAGATCTGGCGGCCGTGGCCCTGTGAGCTGGCCAAGTCGCGGCTGGCGCTGCGCGTGTGCCCGTGCCCGGCGTATGCGTGCCCGTTGTTGAAGGCAGCAACCGGCGACTGCTGCGGCGCCGGGGGTGGCGGCATCGCGGCCTGGTCGACGGAGCGGTTGTTGGCGTGGTGCGGCTGCTGCCCGCCGCCGAGGTTCATGGCGCTCATACGGTGCGCGAGGTTCTGCAGGTTCTCCATGCCCTGCTCGCGCGTGATCTCCTCCGAGTAGTCGCCAAACTTGGCGGC
>JAMALN010000414.1:0-31923 GCA_023630115.1 Cutaneotrichosporon sp. PK4640 | reverse complement strand
CGGCGAGAGAGGTGAGAGTGTGGCGATGGGGGAGATGGGCGACTGCACGCAGAGCATTAGATCTGTGTGGTTGGAGTGTGTGTGCGCGCGGGTCGAGTGTGCGACGCGTGATGCGGCGGGCGGTGGGGTGATGGCACCGAGGTTGGGATAAGGACGTTGTTGTGGGTGTGGTTGGGGTTGGTGTGATGGTGATGGAGTGATGGGGGGTGGGGCGGTGGGTGTGGGCGTAGTGGTGGCGGCGATGGGAGTCGTGGGTGGTGGTGGTGATTGTGATGGCGGGAGACGAGGGCGGCGACCACGGTCCATGAGATATAGACAAAGAGTAAACGTCGTGCGTTGCCAGCAGCGACGACGAGTGGTGCGACAATGTCGGAGAGACGTGGAGCGAAGAGGAGATGTGGATTGTTTGAACGGTGCAAAGAGGGCGCAGCAGGGGGGGAACAATGTCAGCATGTGCAACACACAAGCGAAGAGAGCCAAGAGCCAGTCGCAGCCGCAGTCGCTCAATCTCCGTCCCCGCCGGTGCAGTCGGTGCAGTCTGTGCACAGGAGTGTGCGTGTCAACCTGCGCGGGGGAGACGGGGGCGACGGGGCGACGATGGAGCAGTCGTCTCAAGTAGTCGTTGTCGTGGTGGAATGGACAAAGGGGACAAGAGGCGCATGCGCAGGGGACAGGTGTGTCGTCGACATGAACATGAGACGTTACCTGGGCGGTGACGGCGCGTCACTGGATGCAGGATGGGGGATGGCAGCATGGACCATGTGCTGCTCTGCGGCGACACGACTGGCTCGCATCATCAAGGCGACTCACCATGGCGGCGGTGCACCTTGTTCCTCGCTTCCAGGTTGGGGGGCGCTGGCGTAGTCGGGGCGACGTGTGCGCTGCGGCGCAGGGGGAGGGGCGGGGGAGGGGGGCAGGGGGAGGAGTGTGGCGATGAAAGGATTGATGATGGAGAGGAGGAGAAGAAGGACGAGGCGATGCAGAGAGATGTGGAGAGAGAAATGACTAGTTGTCGACGAGCAGATGCAAAGGCAGTGTTGCACCTTCCCTCGACCTTCCCTCCTACACCCCACTCCACACAGTTTCATCTCCAATTAGCCCCATTAGGGAGCCATTAGGGCTCCATTAGGGTGTCTATCAAGAGCAGGAGCCAAGGGACAACAGCCCAGGGTCCAAGGGCGCGCAGGGCCTGTCGCAGACTCCAGGGTCGAGGGGGAGCACTGCCCCGCCTCCGCCTCCCAGCGGAGAAGCGGAGTTGCGGCGGAACCGCACCCGGGACCGAGCACCGCCCTACACTACAACAACATTCTATCTCGGTGATGAATGATCCGATGCGGGATTTGCGTCAATGCAGAGCAGAGTTGCAGAGTTGCAGAGTTGCATTGCAGATCTGCATGTGGCGCGGGGGAATGCGCGGGGCGCAGGGCGCAGGGGGAGGGCGCAGGGGGAGGGCGCAGGGGAAGACTGAGGGGGCACGTTTCAGCCCTCGTCTTACCTCATCCAGGCATTACTGTGTGAGCCCCTTGGGGACACCCTGAAACTGTGTGCATGGCGTCTGGCTCGGTTCCCCCACGCACACAGTGTGCGTGTCCCTGAATTGTATCCCTCCGAGTGAGATGTCTGCAACATGTCTGCAGCCCAGAGGGCAGAGGGCTTGCGAGGAGCGCCGTTGGAATGTCTGGAACGGCGGGGCGAAGCGCAAGGGGAAGGGGGGGAAAGGGATGTGATGAGGAGACGACGAGATGCCAGAGATGCGAGGGGAGAGGGGGAGAGCGACAGAGACAAGAGACGACGGCGCCAAGGTGACTGCCGCAGGCCGCAAGCTTGGTACCAGGGGCCAGCGTGTCATTATCCCCCTCGCCCTCGTCTCTGGATCTCTTCTTGTGCTTCTGTGTCTCCTTCGTTGCCCAAACGAGTCATCCTCTCCGCCCTCCATTCCGTAACACCGAGGGCCTTGTCTCCTGCTCAACTGCTTCTCCGCTTCTCCTGTGCTAGTGCAACAATGCCCCCTCGCGCATCTCACAATCCTTACATCGTCATGTACTATTTACGCGCCAAAGCCGCTAAAGCTGCAAACGTCAGCGAAACAGTTCCTCCTGGGGGTGAGGTGGAGCCGAGCGCAGCCGATGGCGAGGAGGGGCAAGGACATCTCGCTCCGCGACGATTGCCCCCGACAACTCCCGCCATGCTGGCATCCGGCGCGGCCCGACGCGACGGTCCGCAACATGACAAACACAGGGGGGCGGGTTGGGCAACGACTTCTTTCGGCGCCAGTGGGTTGGGCAGGGGATGCAGGCTGGTCGGTTTGGGGGTGGCACGATGGCTCCACGCCATCCATCCACCACGCTCCATGCACATGTGTGGCCGTCCGTCCAGCTCGTGGCGTGGCAACGGATGCCACTGTTGGTGCCTCCGTGGGAGACGGGTGACGGCCAAGGAAGAGCTGCAAGGATAACTGCTCCACCTGTTCACCGCAGCACAGGGTGCGACACGACGCAATTCAGTCGTGCCCATCATCGGCCAGGCCAGACCGACGCCACCGCCGCCACAATGTCCCGAGGCCATTCGCCGTCCCATTCCACGCGAACCCTCCGACTCTCCGACCCATTCCTGAGCGCTCGCTGCATGCTCGCTGCGTGCTCCTCGTCCACCTGAGCCTGACCCCTTCCACCTCCACCTCCGAGTGGCACACTTCCCTCACGCTTGACCGACGACACCTGAAGCAAAACTCACCTGACGAATCCAGTCGGCTTCTTGTGGCCTTCCTCCTTGGGCTTGGGCGGCACCACGCCGCCAAACAGCGTGCCCGTGTTGCCCGTCGCGGGTACAACGGGTGTGCTGCTGAGCTTGGCGGCGGGCGAGTGCGACGACTTGCTGTTTGAGCTGCGCAACGAGCTGCGGGGCGCGCGCTCCGCGGGCGCTGCCGTCGAGAAGGTTGACGGGGAGAGCTGGAGCTTTATGCCAGCAAAACCGCTGAATCCCGACGCTGGAGGCGCAGGTGCGGGCGTGGACGGCGCGGGCGGCGCAGGTGCGGCGGCTGGAGCGGGCGTTGGAGGCGCCGCTGCAGCAGCGGCAGCAGGGGCGGCGGGGACAGGCGCAGGCGCGCTGGTGGACGAGCCCAGCGCAGGCTTGGACTCGGCAAGACCGCTCTGGGACGCGCTGAGGCTACGCTGCGAGGCGCCGAGCTGCACTGAGCCCGGGACGGGCACAGCGTCGAGCATGACAGGGCCACGGGCGACGGACGCGTGTGCGACCAGCGACGGCGCCTTCTTCGGCGCAGAGGTGGAGGTGGAGGCGGGCGTCGCGCGCGAGATGAGAGTAACAGGAGCAACCTTCGCGTCCTTGTCCTTGCTCGCACGCTCGAGCGTACGCGCGACAGTGCGCCGGCGCGTCCCGTCGTCCTTGGCGGCGGCGCGCATCGCGGCCGTCGGCTCAAGCGAGGGCGCGGGTGCGGCAGGACGCTCTTGTGTGTCGGATGCATTGAGGGTCTTGGGGGGCGATCCGTGCGCGATTACGCTCGATCGCGGGGCGGGCTTGTTTGGCGTCGAAACGGCCCGGGCGGGGCGCACAGGCGGAGACTTCGGACTCGAGGGGAAGGGGGAGCCCTCGCGCGATCGGAGCTCGGACCCCTCGCGCAGGCGGAGGGCGCTGACCCGGCGCGAGAGGTCGTCGACCGTCTGCTGCCGGTCGCGGATTGCGACATCCACATTGCGCACGGAGCGCTGGATGCGTTCCAGGGCCGGCTGGGGCGAGGCCGAGGTGCGCGTGTTGGCGCGCCGTTTCAGGCTCGCGATCCCGGCGTCGAGCTCGCCCAGGCGCGAGGCAGTCATGTTGACGACCTTGCGCAGGCGCGTCTGGCCCGCCGCCTGGGCCGGCGACAACTCCTTGATCTGCATGGCCTTGGCAAACGACGGGTCCTTGCGCGCCTTGAGGAATTTCTCGGCCTGGCCGGTCTTCATGTCGCCTGGTGTTAGCGGGGCCGGGGGGAGAGGGGCTGAGAGGGGAGCGAAACATGGTGAAAGGCTGAACTGCCTGTATTGCAGGGTGACTCACTCTTGAGCATGCGGCTCTGTAACTGCGCAAGCGTTATGTCCGACTGGCGCACCTCGGCTCTAACGGCCGCGAGCTGCTCGCCCAGCTCCGTCGTGAGCGCGTGCACCGTGTCCAGGGCCGAGAGGGGCAGCGCGTCGTGCTGCGCAATATTGTCCACGCTCGGCGGGGGGAAGTTCTTGGCCTCGACGGCGTCGTGGTGCGCCCGGTTCGCCTTGAGCGTGCTGCCGAGGCGGCCGAGGTCGTCGGCGACGTCGGCCATGAGGCGCTCGAGCGCGTCGCCCATGCTCTTTGGCGCCTTGGGCGGCGCGGACGTGCTCGCGGGCACGGGGCGGCGCGCGGGCGGCGTGAACTTCTGGACGGGCGCTGCGCTGGCGACCGAGGGGGTGGCGGCGGGCGAGGGCGGGGTCTGGGCGGCGGGCGGGGTGGGCTGGGGCTGCCCGAAGAGCGGCTTGCTGCCGAACGAGCCGGACTGCGCCCCGAAGAGCGGCTTGTTCCCGAACGCGCTGGCCGGCTGCGCCGTCGGCGCGGGCAGGTTCTGCGCCTGGGCGGTGAACGCGGGCGCTGGCGTGGGCGCCTTGGTGCCGAGCTGGAACGGCGAGGGCGTAGCGCTGGGCGCGACGGGGGCCTGCGCGGGCGTCGCGGGGCCGGTGAACGACGGGCCCTGGGTGCCGAACGGCGCGGGGGAACTGGGCGTCGAGGCCGAGGTCGGCGGGGCAAAGAGCGAGGGCTTCGCGGCGGGGGCGGGCGTGGCGGCCTTGCCGAAGCCGCTGAAAGAGAAGCCACCGGCGGGAACAGCGGGAGCGGCGGGCTTCTCCTCCTTCGCTGGCGGAGTCGCGGGCTTGCCGAAGCCGCTGAAAGAGAAGCCACCGGCCGGAACAGCGGGCGCGGCGGGCTTCTCCTCCTTCGCTGGCGGAGTCGCGGGCTTGAAGCTGAAGGCCGAGGGCGGGGTGGGCGGCTTGTCGGCGGGCTTGTCGGCAGGCTTGCCGAACAGGCTCGGCTTGGCCTCCTTGGCCTCCTTGTCCTCCTTCTTGGCGGGGCGCGGCGACTCGCACACGGTGCACTTCTGCGCCGAGTCGGGGTTCTGGAGCATGCACGTGTCGCATGTCCACTGCCCCGCCACCGCGCCGCCAGTGGACGCCTTGACCGCCGGCGCGGGGGCGGCCTTGCCGAACGAGCCGAAGAGCGAGCCCGTCGGCGCGGAGGGCATGCCCGAGGGGGAGGCAGGGGAGGTGCTGCCGGACTTGCCGAAGCTGAAGCCGCCGGCCGGGGCGGTGGGCATACCAGCCGGCGACGGGGTGGAGCCAACAGGCTTGCCGCCGAAGCTGAAGCCGCCGGCAGGCGGGGCGGGAGCGCCAGCCGAGGGGGTGGAGAGCGTCTTGCCGCCAAAGCTGAAGCCGGTGGACGGGGCAGCGGGGGGCTGGCCGCCGAAGCTGAACCCGCCAGCGGGGGCCGCGGGGGGAGCACCGGGGGAGGCAGCCTTGGCCGTGGCGCCCGGCTTGGGCGTCTCGCAGACGGTGCACTTGTCCGTGGCCGTCGCGGGGTTCTTCAGCATGCAGGTGTCGCACGTCCACTCGCCAGCGGGGGCGGGCTTGGCGCCGAAGCTGAAGCCACCTGCGGGCGCAGCGGGGGGTGTCGCGGGCTTGCCGAAGCTGAACCCGCCGGCCGGAGCGGCGGGGGGCGCGCCGGGCGCGGCGGCCTTCGGCGCGGCGCCGGGCTTGGGCGTCTCGCACACCGTGCACTTGTCCGTGGCGGATGCGGGGTTCTTGAGCATGCACGTGTCGCAGGTCCACTCGCCCGGGGCGGCGGCGGGCTTGGCGAACGAGAACGGCTTGTCCTTGTCCTCGTCCTTCTTCTTGTCGTTCTGGTGGAACGAGAACGGCTGCGTGCCGGCCAGGCCGAGCCCGACGCCGCCGAGGCTGGCTCTGCGCGCCTGCGGCGACGCAGCGGGGTCCTTGGCCTCGTCGTCGTCCGTCTTCTCGCTCTTCTCGCTCAGTGCGCCGCCGCTGCTGTCGTCGTCGGCCACAACGGCCGCGGCTAACGGCGAGCTCGTCTTCGGGGCGTGCTTGAGCGCAAAGGCGGGCAGGCGGGGCGGCGTGGCCGGCGAAGGCGGCGGGCCCATCCGGCTGAGCAGGGAGGGCGACTTGGACGTGGAGGGCGAGCCGGCGAACCACGTCGGCGACTTGGGGCGCTTCGGCGAAGTCTCCTCCTCCTCGTCCTCGGTCTCGTCGTCCTCGGGTATCGAGTCCATCTCGGGCGGGAGGGACGAGAACGACCTTCTGGAACGGAGCGGCTCGTCGTCCTCGTGCTCGTCGTCGCCGGGCGAGCCGTCCGAGAAGTCCTCCTCGTCCTCGTCCTCGTCGTAGTAGTCGTCGTCGTCATCCTCGTAGTCGTCCTCGAGGAACTTCTTTAACTCGGGGTCCTCGGGCGAGCCAACGTCGGCGGGCTCGTCGGCGACTGCGGCGGGCTTCTTGCCCTCGGCCTTGGACTCAGCCTTGTCGTCGGCCTTGGCCTCCTTGGCCTCATCCTTGGACTCGGGCTTGGGCTCGGGCACGTCGTAGCCCTTGACCTCCTCCTCCGGCGACTTCTTGTCATCGCCGCCGATGGAGAACGACGCCTTCTTGGGAGCGGGCGACTTGTCCTCGGTCTTGGTGCCGAACGAGAAGGCGGGCTTGTCGTCCTTCTTCTCCTCGGGCACTTCCTTCTTCTCCTCCTTCTCCTCCTTGTCGTCCTTATTCTCCTCCTTGTCGTCCTTCTTCTCGTCCTCGCTGTCGGTGAAGTCGTCAGAAAAGTCGGACTCGTCGGAATGCACGCCAAACGGCTTCTCAAACTTCTCAAACTCCTTGGGCTTGCTGTCCGCAAACACACTCTTGCCCTTGGGCTCGCTGAACGCGCTCGCGTTGGTCGCGAAGGCGCCGAAGCCGCCGCCCGAGAACGCGCCAGCGCCCGCCGGGGTGGCGGGCGGGCTCTTCTCGGTCTTGACGGGGGCGGCCGTCTGCCCGAAGCCGGAGCTCTGCCCGAACGCGGGCTTGCCGAAGCCCCCGGGGGTCGAGGGCTGGCCGAACGCGGAGCCGGTCGGGGCCTGGCTCAGCGCCTTGGGCGTGCCGCTCGTGAGGGCCGCGGGGCTCGAGCCGAACGTGTTCTTGCCCCCGAAGGCGCCGAAGCTCGAGGTCGAGGAGCCAAAGGCCGTCGCGGGCTTGATGAAGGAGCTCGTGGCCGTCTTGGCGGGAGTGACGGGGGCGGGCTTGGGCGGGGAGGCGGGCTCGTCGTCGTCGTCCTCGAGGCCCGGGACGACGCCGGGCTTGTGCTTTGGCGAGGAGGGGGGCGAGTCGGCGAGGCCCGGGATGTCCGAGGAGAGGGTGGAGCCGAGGCCGCCGAGGCCGAACGCGTCGTCCGCCTTCTCCTCCTTGTCCGCCGAGGGGGAAGGGGATGGGGAGGAGGGCTTGCCGAAGCCAATGAATGCAGGCTTGTCGTCCTTTCTACCGAAGGCCGAGTTGTTGCCAAAGGCAGAGGAAGAGCCAAAGGCGGAACCGGACCCAAACGCCGAGCCCGAGGAGGCGGGCTTCTGGCCAAAGCCAGTGAACGCGGGTTTGTCGTCCTTCTTGCCGAAGGCGCTCTGGCCAAAGGCGCTGCCGGTGCTGCCGGTGCTGCTGCCGAAGGCGCTCTGGCCAAACGCCGAGCCAGAGCTGGGAGAAGCGAACGCGCCAAAGGCCGAGTTCTTCTCGGGCTCGGTGGACACCTTGTCGTCCTTCTTCTCCTCCTTGGGCTGGCCGAAGCCGGCGAACGCGGGCTTGGCCGCGGGCGTCGACGGCTGGCCGAACGCAGGGGCCGTAGGGGTCGACGACTGGCCGAACGCGGGCGCGCCAAAGGCGGAACCGCCAGAGCCAAACGAGCTCTGCCCGAACGCGGGCTTGGCGGGCGTCGAGGCGGGGGTGGTGGAGCCAAAGGCGGGCTTGCTCTCGTCCTTCTTCTGGCCAAACGCGCTCTGCCCGAATGCAGAGCCGCCAGAGCCGAACCCACCGAAGGCGGGCTTCTTCTCCTCGTCCTTCTTCTCCTCCTTGGGCGTGGCGGGCTGGCCGAAGGCGCTCTGGCCGAACGCACTGCCGCCGTCCTTCTGCCCAAACGCGCTCTGGCCGAACGCGGAGCCGGAGCCGCCCGAGCCAAAGCCGCCGAACGCGGGCTTCTTCTCCGGCTCCTCCTTCTTCTCCTCGGGCTTGGAGGCGAAGGCGCCGAAGCCGCCCTTGGACGGCTGGCCGAAGGCGGGCTGCCCAAACGCTGAGCCGCCGGACGAGGAGCCGAATGCGCTCGACCTGAACGCCGGCTTGGCGGGGGTGCTGGAGGGGGTGGTGGAGCCGAAGGAGCTCTGGCCGAACGCGGCGGGCTTGGAGGGCGCGCTGCCGAAGGCGGACTGGCCGAATGCGCCGCCGGGGGTGGAGGACTGCCCAAAGGCTGTGGTGGGGGTTGAGGACTGGCCGAACGCGGTCTTGTTGGGGGTCGAGGGCTGGCCGAATGCCGAGCTGCCGAACCCGCTCGCGGGCTTGCTCGCCTGGCCAAAGGCGGATTGGCCAAAGGCAGAGCCCGAGCCGCCGCCGCCGCCGAAGCCGAAAGCGGGCTTGGTCTCGGCCGGAGCGGCAGCAGGCGCCGGCGCAGCCTGGGGAGTCGCGGCGGGCGCGGACGGCGTAATCATGCCAGGGTACGCGCCAGCGTCGGGGTTCTGCACGTCAAAGGACATGACGAAGCCCTCCTGGGAGAACGCGATGAGGCGCGGCACGGGCGCGAGGTCGGGGAGCTCCTCGCCGCCCACGATGCCGCGGACGATGGGCTTGGTGCTCGTCAGGTCGAGGGCGAGGCCGATGGGGCTCGTGTCGTCCACGCCAGCCTTGGCGGCGGGCATAATCGCGCGCGCGGTCTCGTCGAGCATCACGGCCTCCCATGTGGGGTTGGTCTTGTCGGGCGCCGGGTGGCCGCGGAGCACGCCAACCTCGGACGCAATGGCTGAGAGGAGGAAGGCGAGGTGCTTCGAGTTCCCCCAGTCCTTGAGGCCGACGTAGTGCCGGTGCTGGCCCGAGCGGCCGGAGAAGCCCATCGTGTCGTTGATGTCGTAGAACTTGGTGTAGGTGATCTCGGCGGGGTTGCGGTGGATGGCGTAGATGGCGAGCTCGTCGCCGTCGCCGTAGCCGGCGAGGAAGAGGTGGTTCTCGAGCCACTGCACGAAGGCGGGGTAGTGCCCCGCCTCGAGCTCGGGCGGGGGCGGGATCTCGCCCTTCGGCTGCCCCTCGGGGGAGTACTGCACGAGCTTGCCGTCGCGCGTGCCGACGACCATCTGCTTGCCCTTGGCGGACCAGGATGCGGCGGTGAACGCGCCGGCGAGGGGCGCGGAGGGCGCGGCGGCCTCTGTGTCGAGGAGCACAAAGCCCTGCGACGCGAGCAGGGTGACGTACTTGGCCTGCGGCTCGGACACCGCCGCGGGGTTGGGGACGACATCGAGTATCGTGTCGGGGATGCCGCTGGTGATGGTGGCGTAGGGGGTGGTCTGTCGTCAGCGGCTGCGCTTGGGGGAATTCAGCCTCACGTTTCCTGCAGCTAAGTCAGGGGTCTTGAAGAGGAGCACGCCTGCGCCGGCCGTGGCGACGACGAGGCGCTCGTCGCCATATGCGAGACTGGTGTCAGCTTGCGAAGGAGCTTCTGACAGCTGGACTCACCGGACCCAGACGGGGCGCGCGGGCAGCGCAATAGTCGCAACGGGCGTCGAGGTCGGCTGCGCGTCCTTGGCAGACTTCTCGAACAGCTGATGGATCTGGTCGAGGCGGTGGACGCGCACGTCGCTGTTGCCACCGGCGAACAGCAAGCCCTTGGTGTTGCTGAGCGCGAGCAGGCCGCACTCGGAGGGCAGGCCGTCGAGCGCAACCTTGTCCTGCACGCGGACGTTGACGTCGTGGTTGGTGCGCACGAGTCTGAGCCACTGTCGTTAGCTCGACAAGAAGGAGCGAGCTTACCTCTGCGTCGACGTCCTCGCCCTCGAGCAGGCGGGAGGCGCGGGCGCCGGCGGGCGCCTGCGCTGGCGGCGGCGCATCGTCCATGGCCAGCGCGCCGAAGGAGTTGCTGCTGAACATGGCAAGCTCCCGGCGCGGTAAGTGGTGGGTTGATGGAGAGTTGTTGTGGGTGGTTGAACTTTGGATGCGCTCAGTGGCGGGCGATCGACTCACGTGACATTTGCTCCCGCCGCCACCCAACAATGTCCAACTCGCCGACCTCTCCTCTCCATCTCCGCATGCCCTACATCCCCAACCACGCCCGCCCCGCCGCCCCTCCTCCCCGCGGGCCCACGTACGCGCCGCCCGACCTCGACCCCAGCACGCCGATGAGCGAGTCCCCCGAGAGACCGGCGAAGCGGCGGCGCGAGGACGGCCCGAGCTCGCACACCTCCTCGCGCAATGGGAGCGCGAGCGCGCGGGCGGTGACGATGGACACGCCGATCGCCCCCAGCATCTTTGGGTTTACGGCGCGCAACGAGTTTACGGAGCGCGTGGGCAACTTCATCATGGAGAGCTGCCGGGGGCGGCGCGACGTCGAGATCGAGATCAAGCTCGGGACGCAGCACTCGGCGGGGCCCGCGGGGCCGGGGGCCGCGCGCATCCGCCTCCCGAGCTTAACGGAGATGATCCTGCCGGCCGATTTCCCAAAGGGGCCGTTCACGTCGACGCTGACCAAGGTGAGTTGCTCTTGTTGGAGGCGCAGGAGGTGCCGCTGGCTGGGCTACCCCCACCCAGTGCCGTCATACAACTTGCCAGGAAGCTGACGCCAGCACCACCACAAGCACCTGAACGAGCTCCTCAACAAGCAGGTCGCCGACACGGTGAACGAGGCCTACCCGCTGCGCTACAAGCGCATCCGGCAGCTGGACGAGTTCCACCGCACGCGTAGCGGCAAGGTGCGCGTCTCGCGCGAGCTGGACGCGAGCCTCAAGCCGGGGCGGGTCGTCGCGGTCGTCGCCAAGAACCGGCTCGGGGACCTGAACGTCGTGTCGCCGATGCAGGCGTTTGACTGGCGCATCAGCTGCAACGTCGAACAGCCGGTGGAGATTGACGTGGACGCGCTCGGAGAGCCGGAGAGCATGCGGCAGAAGGACCGTCTGTGCTACGAGCACCAGCTGTGCCAGGTGGACCTGACGGCCGTCACGCCTAGGGTGAGCTAGAATGCTCTTGATGCGTAAAGCTGACAGCAGGACCGGTCGGGCACGCCAGGGCCGATGTCGTTCGAGCTCGAGGTCGAGGTGCGGGATGCGCCTGCGCTTATTGCCGAGGGCGAGAAGGACGCCACGGGGCAGCCGAACCGCTTCGAGGAGATGCTGCAGAGCATCCTCGATACGGTGCGAATCCTGGTCAAGAATGCCGCGCCGTAGTAAGTGAGGCTCCAGGGGTGGAGGAGGACGGCGATCTCGCGGGGGGTAGTTACGTGTCGGTGAAGAGCGAGCAGTGAGTACGGTGGGAGCAAAGAAGCCGCTGGCTCGCCGAGATACTAGAGAACCACAGTGTAGAATGTACGAAGATGCATGCGCCAAGCGCTACCTAGAACCACTTGGACGTGAGCTGCTTGCGCCGCACGGCGGGCGCAGCGACAGCGACGCCGGCGCCGAGCGCGGCAAGGGTGAGGAGGAGGGACGTCTTGGCAAAGCCTGTCCCGAGGATATCAAAGGTGCCCGAGGGCTGGAGGGTGCGCGAGCCGAACAGGTCGAGGCCGTACGCGAGCACGAGCGTGGTGCTCTCCAGGAGGGCGGGGGAGGCGGCGATGGACCGCAGCCCCTTGGCGGGGTAGACGTGCGAGACGACGTGCTGCGGGCTCGAGGGGAGCACGGGGTCGTAGGGCACGAGCATCTCCTCCTGCTCGGCCTTTGTGGGCTTGCCCGTCGGCCGGCGGGGGTCGAGCAGGCGGCGGGGGAGGTGCGCGACCTGCCCCGCGTCGTTGATGTAGAGCACGTCCTTGGTGGTCACGCCGTACTTGGACGTCGTGAAGGTGAGGGCCTTGACGTCGCTCTCGAGGACAAAGGTCTGGGTGATGGCCTCGATGGTGGGCGGCGAGGCGAGGGAGGAGCGACCGACGCTCTGCGCGCCCGTCTCGTACAGCTCGACGGAGGCGATGCGCCACCCGCCGGGGCTGGCGGATGTCGGGCCCTCGAGCCACGCGTACACGAGCCAGTTCTCGACCATGGCCGCGCGGACGTGCGCGCCCACCACGTGCGGGATGTCCACCTCGTGCACGCTCGCGCCGGTTGTGCTGTCGATGACATAGACGTGGCCGGCGGCGTTGAAGGGCGAGACGCTCGAGACGACGAGCAGGTGCGGGTTCAGGTACTTGTAGAGGACGGCCTTGTCGCCGAGCGCGCGGCCAAAGCTGGCCACCGGCGAGGGGTGGAGCGGCGCGACGTCCAGCACCTCCTGCGCAGGGAAGGGGCGCGACCACAGCTGCACGCCCGGGAAGGTGATGCCCTCCGCGGCCGCGCCGGGCGTGTACCCCCTGAGGCTGGTGCCCTCGAGCTGGCGGTCGAGGGCCGTGTAGAAGAATGGCGCAGCCTCGATCTCGCGCTGCACCTTCTTGCACTTGGGGAAGAGGTGGAGCGTGTCCTTGTCGTCGACGACGCCCACGATCGTGTTGCCCGTGCAGCAGTGGATGTACTTGGTGAGGAAGGCTGCGCGGGGCGCGCCGGGGAAGAGAGCCTTGCCGACGGGCACGTCAAAGTCGCCCTCCTTGTCGCCAGCGACGTCGCCGGTGAACGCATCGACCGTGTACCCAAGCGTGACCTGCTTGCCGTCGCGCGTGCGCACGGCGACCACCGCGACCTGCGGGTTGCCGCGCTCCCCGAGGGTGCGCGTCGCCCACGAGCCGTACACCTCGAGCTCGGAGCCCTTCTGGTCAAAGAAGCCGAGGTTGCGCGACCACAGGATACCCCCGCTCGCGCTGTCGAGGCCGTACACCTTGCCGGCCTTGGTGACGGCGACCACGAGCTTCTGCAGCCCGAACTGGTCCCTGTGGAGGCGCTCCTTGGAGAGCGGCGGGGTCTGGCCGGCAATGTCGGCCGTCGAGCTGAGACGCTGCACAAAGTGCTGGATGTAGGCGGGGAGACGGCCAAGCATACCGATGTGGCGGGTGAGGCGCGCGACAAAGCTCTCGTGGGCCATGAGGCCAAGCGCCTCCTCGGTCTCGGGCTCGCCGAGCTCGACAAAGTGCACGCCGGCGATGTCGGTAAGCGCCTCCTCGCGGGTGAAAACAACCTCGCCCGCGCGCGAGAGCTGCAGCAAGCGCGTGCTGGTCGTGATGAACACGCTGCCGTCGGGAGCGGATGCGCATGTGCGTGGGATGCCGTGCTTGGGGTCGAGAGGCACAGTCTCCTCGGTCTGCTCGACAATGCCGTCGCGCACGCTGATCACCTGCACCTTCCACTCCTTCTCGTCGTAGTTGTAGTACACGCGCGTGAACGAAAACACGCCGTCGTGGTAGGCGCCCGAGTGCACGGGCATGCCGTTGCGGTTCTGGCGCGAGCGGTCGAACTCGGCGACGACGTGCCCGCCGTCACCGACCTCCACAACAAGCACGGCGCCGCTCTTGAGCAGGCCGAGCATGTAACCGTGCTCGCGCAGCCCGACATCGATCATGCGCTCGTATCTCCGCCCGGTGCCGGCGATGTGGTCCTTGATGCGGATGTTGACGGTCCCGTCGCTGTACAGGTCGGTGCAGCGGTACCGGCTCTCCTCAGACCAGCAGCCGCGAAGGCCAGGCTCCTGGACGTCGCCGCGCGGCGCGAGGAGGTAGCCGTTCGTCGGGTCGCCGAGGCCGGCGGGGACGTGCGACATCTCGGACATGGGCATTATACTCTCAGCGTTGAAGGTGAGGTGGGTGAGGGTCGGGACGGAGAGCGAGGAGAGCACGCCGAGGACGTTGACCTCGTCGCCGTTGATCAGGAGCTGCTTGAACAGGTTCGTCGAGCCGTCGCCGGGGAACTCCCAGCCCCACGGGCTCGTGCCGTCGCTGAGCTTGATCTTGGTGACGCGGCGCGCCTCGGAGAGGACGAACACGTGATCGTTGTGGAACGCGATGTCAGAGCCGACGCCGCGCGCACCCTCCGGCAGCCGCCAGTCGAGCTTAGCCGAGGCGTCGCCGGTCATCACCTCCCAGCGCAGGCGTCCGCTCTCGAGGTCGTACAGGCGCGTGTTTGTCCCCAGCGCGCCGCTGAGGACGATGACGGCTGATGTCAGCTGAGGTAGTCGTGGGTAAGCTCACCATCGTTGTGCACCTTGAACGACAGCACGTCGGGCACCTCCTGGCGCCAGCGCAGGCTGCCGTTCCCATTCAGCACCGCGACCAAGTTCTCCTCGGTGATCATGAGCGTCGCATGGGCGCCATCGAGGGGGACGAATTGCGGGGGAGAAGGAGTGAGGTGGGGAATGCCGACGAGTGCCGTGTGCCAGTCCGCCACGCCGGCCAAGTTGGACTGGAGGGCCAGCGCGGCCGACAAGAGGGAGAAGAGGGCGAGCAGTATCGGCAGCATGCTCGCCGTTTATTAGAAGGGGATGAGAGTAGAGATGGAGCGATGGAGGACAAGTCGGTCTGTTGGAAAGAGCTCAGCCGCGTGGGCGGGCGTCGAGGTGGAGGGATCCCAGGACGGAGGCTGATTGCCAAGGCCCGAAACGTCACCACCTAGCCAGCGACCAGCTGCCACCTTCTCTATCCCATCTTGTCTCTGCATTCCACCAACAACGCCATGGACGAGGAGGAGAACTTTGCCCGCCTGCTCGCACAGTCAAACCCGGCCCCAAGGCCCAACCTCTTCTCCAGCGAGGCGGACCCATGGGCAAACCCCTTCGGCGGCGACGACCTCTCCGGCGGCTGGGGCGCTCCGGCTGCTCCCGCACGCGCCGCTTCGCCACCGCCCCAGAACCTCTACGACTCGGGCTTTGGCGGCGGCCTCCCGGACCCCCCATCGGTCATCCATGCGCGCGAGCGTGAGGAGCTCGCCGCCTTTGGCGGCGGGTTCGGCGATGACCCGACGTCGAATCCGTTCGGCTCGCCGCGCACGAGCCCCCGCAAGGCGTCGCAGCCCTCCCAGTCCTCCCAACCTTCCTCTCCCGCCGCCGCCCGCCGATCCGTCCCTTCGTCACCGGAGGCCGCTCGTCAGCGCACCCTCCCCGCCGGCCTGATCGACGAGGACCTGCTCGCTGAGCATGACCCCGAGGCGAGCCTGAAGCGCGCGTTCGTCAAGCACGAGGAGAAGGACGTCAAGGTCGTGCCGCCCACGCCGGAGAAGAAGGCGCCGTACGTCTTTACGCCGTCCAAGGAGAAGGAGCCCGAGCGCAAGCCCGAGGTCAAGGCCGCTAGAGCTGTGGCGGCCGCGAGCGGCAGCCTGCCCCTGCCCGAGAGCAGCATGCCGACCCCGACGCCATCGCGCCCCGACACCCCTGCTGCTGCCGGAAGCGCGGGCGACCGCGTGGGTGACCGCGTGTCCGTGAGCCCGCTCGAGACGCCCGGTGAGCCGGACTACGGCTTCCGCTCTCTCGCAATCGGGGGAGCGAGCACGAACGGGACGAGCCCGACGGCTAGATTCGGGGGGCGCGGCTGGGGCGCAGTGGACGACGAGCCGCTCAGCACCAGCGGGGATCCATGGAACGAGGGTGGGGGCGGGGGGTGGGGCGAGCCGGGGCCGTTGGCTACGCAGTCATCCACGGCCTCGATCAACGACGGCGAACCCGAGGAGGAGGCGGAGGAGCCGCGGTCGCCGGGCGACGGCGCCACCTCCCCCCGCCGCCCCAAGCTCCTCAGCACGCCCAGGTTCCAGATCACCGTGAGCGACCCGACCAAGGTCGGCGACCCAGTGCGCGGGCACGTCGTGTACACGGTGCACACGAAGACGACGTCGCCACACTACCGCCGCGGCGACTTCAGCGTGCTGCGCCGCTTCTCCGACTTCCTGTGGCTGTACGAGCAGCTCACTGCCAACAACCCCGGCGTGATCGTCCCGCCCGTGCCGGACAAGCACGCGTTCGGGCGCTTCCAGGAGCAGTTCATCGAGACGCGCCGTGCGGCACTGCAGCGCTGCCTGGCCAAGATCACGACCCACCCGATACTGCAGCTTGACCCGGACCTGCGCATGTTCCTCGAGTCTGACAGCTTTGCCTTGGACGTCAAGAGCCGCCGTGTGGGTGCCGAGACCCCCACGCCATCCGGCGGTCTTCTGAGCTCCTGGACCGGCCCCCGCTACGTGGAGCAGGACGAGTGGTTCGACCAGCGCAAGGCGTATCTCGACCACCTGGAGGGACACCTCAAGAGCCTGAGCAAGAGCCTGGACGTGGCGAGCAAGGCGCGCCTTGACATGGCGGCGGCGGTGGGCGAGGTCGCCGAGGCGGCGCAGGTGCTCGCGGACTCTGAGCTGAGCGCCGCGATGTGCGGGGCCCTCGGCCGCCTGGCCGACCTCGCGCGGCGCGAGAAGAGTGCGGGCGAGGCGCAGGCCACCGCGGACGTGAGCCAGCTCCTGAACCTGTCGGACGAGTACGTCCGCTTCATCGGGAGCGTGCGTCTCGCGTTTGCGAGCCGCGTGCGCTCGTACCATGCCTGGCAGGCCGCGCTGAAGGAGGTCACGCGCGTGCGGCAGGTGCGCGACAAGGCGCGGCTGCAGGGCCGCCCTGCTGGCCAGGGGGGCATCTCGATGGCGGAGCAGGCTGACGTGAGTTGAGGCTCTCGGGAGCTTGGGCAGGCGCTGACAGCAGGCGGAGCGACGGATGCGCGACGCGAGCACCGAGTTCGAGGACCAGAGCAAGCTCGTCAAGGCCGAGTTTGCGCGGTTCGAGCGCGAGCGCGTCGACGAGTTCCGCCGGACGCTCTCGGCCAATCTCGACGGGCAGATTGCGCGGCAGCGCGAGCTTGTGACTGCATGGGAGGAGTACCATGCCAGCGTGCTCAGGATGTTGCAGCGCACACAGGCGCAGCAGCAGGGAGCGCAGTGAGCGGTGAGCGGTCCAAGCTCGCTACGCGGGTGAGCGACGGCGGTCGCGTGAGCTCGCGCTCTCGCAGGGTGTTGGGGGCGGGCCCGGATAGACGGGCACACGAGTGGAGGCGTAGAAGGAGAAGGTGTGGCACACGATCACACGAGCGCGAGAAGCCTGGGTGAGCAGCGAGGCACGGGGCATGAGGCGCCGTCCGTGCACAGATCGACGGAGTAGGGGTAGTAGTAATGCACAGATGCGACATAGAGGCGGCGATGGTGGAGGCTCAGTGGCAGCCTCGCTCGATGTCTGCGAACCTTTGCTTGCAGGTGTGAGAATGGGAACGATCGAGACTGGTGGTTCGGTCGGTTCAGGACATTGCGGTCATGACGTTGATCGCCCAGGCACGACTCTTCGTTTCCAGCCATCCTAGTGGCAACTTGCTCCATCACTCTGCACCATCTAGCTCAAGCATACACTTGGCAGCGTCTGGCACCGCACTGTGGATCTCTGGATCTGAGCGTTGAGACGAGATGAGATGCGTATGTGTACGGAGGCGGAGTGGACGGAGAGATGTATTCTCAGAGTCGGCAGTAGTGACGAGACCCTTTGGGTGGAGGGGGAATCGACTGGTCGTTTGGCACGCACGTGCTTAGCATCATCACAACTCTGTCTCTCAGACACTCCACTAAATCTCAATTGTACATTGTTTCTCAATCTCTCCCCTCTCTTCTCTGCTCGACAAACCATGGCCGACGAGGTGAGTGTTAGCGCGCAACCACCGACCCATCCAGCACACGCGACTGTGCATGCTCGCGCCGCGGGGTGGGGGACGACTCTTCGGCGACACCCCGCCTCCGTCTCTGACGCTGACTGCAGACAACGCCCCTCAACCCCAACGCGAGCGCCGGTCCGTCCTCCGGGCAGCCGAAGGGCGAGTCCTCGATGGCCCGTGTACTCAACGACGTCTCGGAGAACTTCTTCCAGCCGTGCGTCAACTCAACTCATCCGCAGCGCTCACCCCAGGTTCTCGCAGGGCGCACTCAAGCTCCTCCCGGCGCGTGGGGAGGGCATCCGGGCGAAGAGCAAGCGCGGGGATCGGCTTCCGGACTCGTGAGTGGGAGTTGGCTCTGGATTCTCCATCCAGGCCTTATTGGTTCCAGCTGCCCCAGGCCGATTTGAGCTGACCGCAGCGAGGAGCGCCCCCTGCTCACCGACTACCACTCGATCAACGACCCCACGATCCGCGTGCGCGTTCCCAGTACGTGCCCGCTATCTCCCCCGCTGACAGGCAGAGAAGAAGGCGACGCCCGTCAAGGTCGAGCCGAAGGTCTGGTTCGCCAACGAGCGCACATACATCGCCTACCTCTCGATGGGCGTGCTCCTCTCCACGATCGCGACCGGCCTGCTCTTCGGCGCCAAGGACCACCCCGCGCGGTGGTTTGCCCTCGGCTACGCGATAATGTGAGCCCCCGCCCTGCACGGCTGACCCCAGCGCCGCCGCCACGCTCATCTACGGCTACGTGCTGTACCAGAAGCGCCTGACGATGATCGCCGCGCGCTACCCGGGCAGCTTTGACCAGCTCGTCGGCCCGCTCCTCATCTCGGGCTCGCTGTTTGTCGTCATCCTCGCCAACTTTATCTTCCGCCTCATCGAGGCGCGCAAGGCCCACGAGCCGCGCGACGGCGCCAACCCGCTCTCGCTTGCGTACGCTTGGCGCGTCGCGGGCGAGAAGAGCACGTGGCTCAACTAGGCGCGTGCGAACCTGCAGGAGCGGAGAGCGTAGAGAGCGTGGGAAGATCGAGGAGGGGGAGAGCTGGGTCGCGTGTGGCCCGCTAATACCATGATGCTGACGTCGCTCGGAGGCTTGGCTTCACTTCTGCATCATTTCTTGTCTTCGCGGGGACGACGATGTTCGTCCAGACGTTGAACGCGGACTCACTGACTTTGCCTCTCACGTGCGCAGTGGATGCTGTCACGCCGGGTGCTGCAGCTCAATCGCAGACAACCTGACCCGCCATCCAAGGGAGCAGCCGCCTTGCCCCAATCCGCTTCACTTGTTTGCATTCGTTCTAACTGTCCTTGCGTAGCAGTGCGTCTAGCCTAACTGGCAGCTCAGGTACACTTGCCGGCGACGCAGTTCTTGCCGACCTCGCACGCATTCCAGCATTCGCCGCAGTGCTTGTTGTCGTTGGCGGGGTTGTGGCACGTGTTCTCGCACCTAATCTGCCCCTCCCCACACCCGCTGCCCGCGCACTCCCCGTCGACGCAGTTGCGCCCGAGGCCACAGACGGTGCCGCAGGCCCCGCAGTTGAGGTTGTCGTTGCGCGTGTTGGTGCAGCGCTCCGTGCTCGAGCACCACACCTGGTCTCGGGGGCAGTTGGTCGCGCCCTCGCACGTGCCGCCGACGCAGCTCTGGCTCGGCGCGCACCTATTCCCGCAGGCGCCGCAGTTGGCCGCGTCGACCGTGGTGTTCACGCACGTCGGGAACGCGCCGAGCGTGCACAGCGTGAGCTGGTCGCACCACGTGCACTTGCCGCCGATGCACGCCTCGTCCCCGCGGCACATGTTGCCGCACCCGCCGCAGTTGCGGTCGTCCGTCTGCTGGTCCGTGCAGTGCCACTCGTCGGTGGACGCGCCCCACGGGCACATGTCCTGGCCTGGGGGACACGACTCGGGCTGGCACATGCCGTCGCGGCAGGCCATGCCGGGCCCGCAGTCGTTGCCGCAAGTGTTGCAGTTCTTCGGGTCCGTCTTGAGGTCGGTGCACGCGCCGTCGCATACCTCGTTGCCGGTCGGGCACCCGGTCCCGTCGTCGCACGTGCCGTTGAAGCAGCCGCCGACGCAGAAGTTGCCGCACTCGCCGCAGTTGCCCCCGTCGGTCAGCAGGTCCGAACACACCCAGGTGTTGAGCGCGCCCTCGTGGCACAGCTCCTGCCCGGCGGGGCAGGAGGCCGGGCGGCAGATGCCCGCCTCGCAGAGATTGCCCTCCCCGCAGTCCGTGAAGCAGGCGCCGCAGTGGCGCGGGTCGGTCTGGAGGTCGGCGCAGTCGCCGACGCAGCGCTCGCTGCCGGGCGCGCACGCGTCCCCCTCCACGCACTCGCCGTTGACACAGGTCCCGAAGAAGCACACGTGCCCGCACGAGCCGCACGCGCGCTCGTTTGTCTGGTAGTCGACACACTCCCACTCCTCGGGGAGGATCTCGCACAGGTCCGTGCCGGCCGCGCAGGAGGGCGGCTTGCACAGGCCCTCCTGGCACGTCTTGCCGTCCGCGCAGGCGAGCCCGCAGACGTTGCAGTTGGCGTTGTCCGTCATCGTGTCGGTGCACGTGCCGCCGCAGTCGATGAGGCCGTCGGCGCACCCGGTCTCCGGGGGTGCGGTGCTGTTGCCCCCGACGCACACGCCGCCGACGCACGGCCCGTCGAAGCAGATGTTGGCGCAGGCGCCGCACGCGTGGTCGTCCGTCTGGTAGTCGACGCACCGCCAGTCCTCTGGGAGGACCTCGCACACCTCCGTCCCCGGGGCGCAGGACGCGGGCTTGCACTTGCCGTCCTGGCACGTCTTGCCGTCCTCGCACGGGATGGCGCACTCCTGCCTGGGGATGTGGGCCGCGAGCGCGAGCTGGCCGAAGAGCACGCCCGCGAGGGCCGCGATCTTGAGAGACACCATGGTTGATGGGTGGGCAGCATGGGGGTGCGCGGCTTATATCTCGCACAGACAAGTCTCTCACAGACAAGTGGGCCAACCGTTGGCATGCCGCGGCCCGCGAATCCCGGCGCGTCGTGCTTGCGGATCGCCAGCCATCATGCCGGCACGCACGGCACGGCGTTCACACTGGGCGTTCACACCGACGCCGAGCTTAATAACTCGGGCAACCGGCCAATTCGGGCGCGACAGAGTTAGAGTTGGCGATGGGAGTGCCAGCGTCCGAAACGCCGGGAGCGTTGCGCGGTGACCGTGCCGTTCCCGTAGTCCGGCAATCTCGGGTCTCGGCCTCCATGGCACGACCATCTGGGCGGCTGATGTCATGCGCTCCTTCCGCATCCTTTACTCTACGCTGCTATTGCGCTTCACTTCTGCATCGTTACTTTACTAGCTAGACGCACTTGCCGCTCGAGCAGTTCTTGCCCGGCGCACACTGGGCGCCGCACCTGCCGCAGTGGCTATTGTCGTTCTGGGGGTTCACGCAGCCGCCGGCACACCACGCCTGGCCGGGCCCGCACGAGGAGAACGAGCCGACGCACTGGCCCTTGACGCAGTTCTGCCCGGCGCCGCACTGGCCCCCGCACCCGCCGCAGTGGCGGTTATCGTTGCTCGTGTCCGCGCACTCGCCCCCGCATACCTTCTGGCCGGGGGGACACGACCCCGCCGTGCCGGTGCACACGCCGCCGACGCACGTCTGCCCCTTCGCGCAGGGCGAGTTGCAGTCGCCGCAGTGGTCGAAGTCGCTGGTGGTGTTGGCGCACACGCCGCCGAAGCCGCCCGGGAACTCGCAGAAGCGGTCGGGGCACGTCACGCATGCGCCGGCGACGCAGGCGCCGGCGCCCCCGGCGGCGCCACAGATGTTCTGGCACGCGCCGCAGTTGATGGGGTCCGTCTGCAGGTCGCGGCAGCGCCAGTCGTCGAAGCTGATCTCGCACACCGTCTCGCCCGCGGGACAGGAGGCGGGCTTGCAGAAGCCGCCGTCGCACGTCTTGTCCGCGGCGCACACATTACCGCAGTACCCGCAGTTGTTGGTGTCGGTCTGGAAGTCTGCGCACGCGCCGTCGCACGTCTCCTGCCCGGCGGGGCACTCTGCCGGCGGGGCAGTGCATACGCCGGCCTCGCAGCTCTCGCCCTCGGCGCACGCATTGTCGCACTTGCCACAGTGCTCCGCGTCGCTGGTAAAGTCGCGGCACGCGCCGCCACCCCCCCACGGGTACTCGCACCAGCTGTCGCTGCAGCTGACACAGGTGCCGTTGACGCACTCTGCGTACTCGCCGACGAGCCCGCATATGTTGTTGCAGGCGCCACAGTGGCGCGGGTCCGTCTGCATGTTGACGCACATGAAGTCGCTGACGACCTCGCACGCGTTCTCGCCGGCGGCACAGACGGGCTGGCAGCGGCCGCCGGTGCACACCTCGCCGTCGCGGCACGGGATCCCGCAGAACCCGCAGTTCTGGACGTCGTTCTGGAGGTCGAGGCACGCGCCGTCGCACGCCTCCTGCCCGGCGGGGCACTCTGCCGGCGGGGTGCATGCGCCGTCGACACAGCTCTCGCCCTCGGCGCACGCGTTGTCGCAGGCGCCGCAGTGCGCCGCGTCCGTCTTGCGGTCGGCGCACACGCCGCCGAAGCCGCCCGTCGGGCAGAAGAGGTCCGGGCAGCGGTGGCACGCGCCGGCCTCGCACACGGCGCCGACGCCCTGCTCGCCGCACACGGTCCCGCACGCGCCGCAGTTGAGCGGGTCCGTCTGCAGGTCGCGGCAGCGCCAGTCGTCGATGAACATCTCGCACACGGCCTCGCCGGGCGCGCACGAGCGCGGCTTGCAGTACCTGTCCGTGTCGCAGAACTCGTCGGCGGTGCAGATCTTCCAGCACTGCGGCTCCTGGCGCGGGATGCGCGCCGCGTGCGCGGACGCCGGGTGGGCGGCCACTAGGGGAGCACCGATGAAGACACCGAGGGCTGCGAACTTGAGTGAGACCATGTTGCTTGCTGGATCACTGACGCGTGAGACCGGCTTATATGCTGGACGCGGCGTGAGTTGTCGCATGAAGATGCGACGATGATGGCGGAACCAGCCACTGTGCCGGCACCGGGTTCCTGCTCGTCGCACGCCCGGGACGCGGATGGGTGTTGTCAGCTACAGGTGATCCAGTGATAAAGCACGGTCAACACGAGATAGCGGTGCTGCGTCATATCAGTCCGACGGAACTGGTACTCGGCGACTGAGTGCGACACCCGGTGCCGTTCCCGCAACCTTCCACATCCGCGGATGTGCTTACGGCACCGACGTCGGTGTCTACTGGCCACCACCCTGCATGTGAATCCCACTCATAATGATCGCTGGATCCCTCTCATAAACCACTGTCAGGCGACAGTGTTCTTACGGCACCGTCGAGGCCTGCCCTCGGCGTTCTTAAGAAGTCACACAGTGTCCATCTCCGACGGAAACTACACACACACACCGCCGACGCAGTTACTCCCGGCCGCACACGCCACCCCACACGCGCCACAGTGCGCATTGTCGTTGGCGGGGTTAACGCACGCGTCTCCGCACTGGACTCCCCAGCATCCGGCACTCGACGCCTCGCACACGCCGTTTCTGCACGTCTCGCCCTCGCCACAAACCACCCCGCAGCCGCCGCAGTGCGCATTATCATTCGCAGTGTTCGCGCAGCGCCCGCACGCCTCCTGCCCCGGCGGGCACGCGACGCACTGGCCGCCCGAGCAGACGCTCCCCTCGCCGCAGCGGGCGCCGCACGCGCCGCAGTTGGACGCGTCGGAGTCCGTGTCCACGCACTGCTGCGCGAAGGCGAAGCCGCAGGAGGTGAGGGGCGCGGGGCAGACGCAGGTGCCGGAGGAGCAGGTCGCGCCCGAGGCCACGTCGCAGCCCTGGAAGCAGGCGCCGCAGTGCGCGGGGTCGGTGAGCGTGTCTACGCACGCGCCGCCGGGGCCGGCGCGGCAGAAGGTGCGCTCGCCGCACGAGACGCAGGTGCCGTCCGCGCAGATGCCGTCCGTGCACTGGCGTTAGCGAGCTAGAGCCGGCGCAGTGCAGCTGCGGGTGGCTGACCGACATGCCCGCGGAGCTCGGAGGCGTTCATTGACGTATGTCTCCCAGCGCTGGGGAGCGACACCCTGCCAACCCAGCACTGTGGTGCGAGGCCTTCTTGCGGCAGCTCTGGCACCGGTGGAGCTCAATCGGCGGAGATGATGGAGCAGCCGAGGAGAGAGGGAGAGGGAGGGAGACTCACGACGACACCGCACGCGCCGCAGTTGTTCAGGTTCGTCGCGAGGTCGGGGCAGAACCAGCCGGGCCCGCTGGACCAGGGGCACGCGGGGCCGTCGGGGCACATGCACGTCCCCGCCACGCAGGAGGAGGCGGGGCGGCCGGCCTCGGCCACACACCAGGAGCGGCAGGCGCCGCAGTGCGAGTTGTCGGTCTGCGGGTCGACGCAGGTGCCGAAGCACTCGAGCTGGCCGAGGACGCAGGTGCTGTTGTCCTGCCGGGGGAGGAGGGCGGCGCGGGCTGGGGTGAGCGACGCGACGCGACGCGGAGGGAGGGGCACGAGGGAGAGGGGGCGAGGGAGCAGAAGGGAGTGGGGTGGATGGGCAGAACTCACCGACCGTCAGTGCCGCGAGCGCGGCGAGGAGGAGCATGGTGGGTCAGTCGTTCAGAGGACACGGAGACGCGCCCACTCTTATGAGCATATGACTTCGACGGGCGTGAACCTTGCCGCTTCTGGTGCGCAATTCACCCGAGCCATCGGCGCTAGTGCATTGTCCACAGATCCATCAGTCCCAGGCGCCACACACCAGGGTGCACACACGAGCTTAAGTCGGTGCGAGTCGACGTCATGAGTCGCCCCGGCCGTGTGGTCAGCAGAGCAGAGTATCGAGGAACGCGTAGTGCACCTGGAACGCACATTAGGCTGCCAAGAGGACGTGATGTACCTGGCATAGCGGTTCGTGCCTGGATATGGACATGGATGTGCCAGTTCTGGCTGAGCTTCAGAAGAGTTCGCCAGCCAAGAAGTCATTCCCAGAAACCATTCGATGGTCTTACGCACAGCTGAGGATGTTCGCCTGATAGCTTGGATACAGCTGCAGGAGTGGGGAGGGGGTGGGCAGCCGCAGAACACAGCTCGATCTCATCTCATCAATGTCTTTGAATTGTCCACATGTCCACTAGCCTGCATCACACGATCACACACACTGTCCGCCGGCGCAGTTCTTGCCCGCCACGCACTGCCGTCAGCCGCCGCCTGCCGCCCTCTCCGCCGCTTACCTGGTTCCGACACGCCCCGCAGTGGCGGTTATCGTTCGCCACATTGATACACTCGCCGCCGCACATCTCCTGGTCCGGCGGGCACCCCCCCGGCCCGCCGACACAGGTGCCATTGACGCAGTTGGTCCCTTGGAGGCACAGGGGTCAGCCGTGGTAAAGCAGTCGCCGTTCAACCCTCCCCATGGACTTACAGTCCGGATACACCCCCCGCAGTTGTAGTTGTCGTTGGCAAAGTTCTTGCACTCGCCGAAGCACGCGCCGAGCCCCGCGGGGCAATCAATGCACTTCCCGTCCTGGCACTTGTAGTCGCAGCGGTTAAGGCACGCGCCGCAGTTCTCGCGGTCGTTCTGCGCGTCTACGCAGCGGGTATTGATCACGCCGCAGGAGAGGAGGGGGGCGGGGCAGGTGCACTCGCCGGATTGACAGGTCGCGCCCGCCGCCGTGTCGCACGACTTCCAGCATGCCCCGCAGTTGTTGTTGTCCGAGGACACGTCCACGCACTGGACTACACCGCCCGAGTGGCACGCCTGCTGGCCCGCCGGGCAGGGGGTGCAGCTCCCGTTTACGCAGAGGTCGGAGGCGGCGCACTGCGTCAGTCTGCACAGAGGGGTGGCTTACGCGCTTGAAGCAGCCGCCGCAGTGGTCCTGGTCCGCCTGGAAGTCGGGGCACCAGACGCCGGGGCCGAAGGAGCACGCCGGGCCGCCGGGGCACATGCACTCCCCCGCGGCGCAGTACGCCTCGGGCGAGAGGCCGTCGCCGTTGCAGAACCAGCCGCAGCGGCCGCAGTTGGTCGCGTCGGTTTGCAGGTCCGTGCAGGCGCCGAAGCAGCGGTCCTGGCCGGCGGGGCAGTCCTGCCGGGGTACGAGGGCGTGTGCTGCTGCACCTGCGAGCAGCGCGAGAGAGGTCAGCTTGAGGGTTAGGAGCATCGTGGGTGCGGGAGGGGCTTGTCCCGCCGGCGGCTTTATCAATCGCATGGGGGGTATCAATCTGCATGGGGCTGCTCAGCGAGGCGGTGGGCATGGTCATGGGATCGACTGTAGACTAGCGAACGTAGACGAAGCGTCGTTGTGTACGCGGGACCGTCGTCAACGGCAACACCCGTTCCAGTGACGATCATGAGAGTGCACGGGGCTCAGCCGCGTCGGCAAAGCGCGAGCTTGACAAGTGTAATGAACTGTAAGGTGCGGATGTCGTAATCTCATGGTCAGCTGCTGGCCTTGTGGTCGGAGTCGCAATCTCAGGATCCACATTCCCTCCCACATCACTCCCTCACTCCAGCTCATGTAGTCAAGTTACGAATGCGCTACATCATCTCAAACCCGGGAAACTCATAGTCTCAACCGCTCAACAGTGTTTTATGTAAGATATCTAAGCAGTGGTCGTCTTGTAGGCCTGGGGGTTAGCTCTACTGCAGAGTCATGAGAGCTACTCACCTCCATCTCGGCGTCGAGGTCCTCGGCCGTCTTCTTGGCGGGACGGGGCGCACGGGGGCGGGGGGCACGGCGGCCACGGGGGGCCGACGACTTGGCGTCGGGCTTGGCGCTGCGGGTGTTGCCGGCGGGGGCGGCGGCGACGCGCGAAGCGAGGGACGACGCAACAGCGTTGGGGTCGATGGCGATCTCGACCTTCATGGGGCGCTCTGTTGAGGGAAGCCAGGCGATGTAGGCAGTGGTGGTGGGTGGATGTGGGCGTGATGCAGTGATTGGGGTGTGATGGTTGGGGTCGGATGTTGTGTGTCGATTCGTTGATGCGTACAGGTGGTTGTTGATACAAGAGTTTGTGTTGATGGTCGATACATGGAAGGTTGTGGTCGATACAGTAAAGGATAGTCGTGAAGTCGTGAAGAGTTGAGGAGAGAGTCGTAGCAAAGAGAAATGCAGTGCGTTTGCGAAGAGCGGAGGCGCAGATCAGCGCCAGTTCATTGCGGTTGGGATCGAGAAAGGGAAGCCGCTGCCGCTGCTGCCGAGGTCCTCCGGACCAACTTGATACACCTTGCCGCGCTCGAGAACCGTCTCGAGGCGGAGCCGTGCGAACTGCCATCCGACAACCACCGTTCGTCGGACCGTCGCGGATCGATCACCCGGCCGTGTTCGCCACTCTGCTCGGGGTCTGCAATTGAAACCACAAGTGCGCAAAGCGCCACAGGAAAAAGCTGCACGCTGGTGACTGTCGATGGAGACTGGCTCAACATCCGTCATGCAGCGGAGTGACTGGCACTCTTCAGCTCTCTGCGCCCGAAGGACTTGGATTGCGCGCGTTTCGGCCGCTGCCCAAAGGCAGGACCACGCAGCGCATAGTTAGCCAAAGCCACCCGCGCCTCGGTCGGCGTAGCGGACCGTCGGCGCGGTGGGGCTTGATGCCTGTGCGAACGAGACTTGCGTAGGCGAGGAAGGTTGCCCCCATCCACCTTGCACGCGTCTTCGCCTCGTCGCGCTGTTCCAACTTGCTATCGCGGCTGGTTACGTCATGTCGCGCCACTGCGCGACACCATCTGTCCGAATCATAGGGCCCGCCATAGCGAGCAGCGGCGAGGGAAGGGAAAGTCAGCAGGAGGAGACACTAACGGTTGTCGATCATCCGGTTGTGGTCTGGCGTCAGCGCCGCCTTCCTCGGCCACTTACACGAAGCGTGAGCCTTGTTGGCGTCGCCACGGTTCTTGAAGATGACGGTAGCGGTGCCGGTGCTCTTGCCGTTGGCGGTGTACGCCATGTGCAGGGAGCGGACGGGGCCAACGGTCGACTGCATGAGGTCGCGGACCTGGGGCTCGGTTACGTCGGTGGGGAGGTTCGAGATGATGATCTTGGTCGCGTCGGCGGTGATGGGCTTGCCGGCCGCGGGGGCGGCGGCAGCGCGCTGGGTCTGGGACGCGTTGCGCGGGGCGGAACCAGAGTAGCGGGCGCGGGCACCGGCAGCACCACGGGGCGCGGCCTCACGAGCGGGGGCAGCGCCACCGGAAGCGGCACCACGGCCACCGCCACGGGGACCACGACGGCCACGGGGCTTGGCGGAGATCATCTGTTGGTGGAAGAGGGCGCGATGGATGTGGGAGAAGGGGAGAGACGCGTGTGGATGAGTGATGGAAGGTGATGGACGAGTTGGGTGGCGAAGAAGTGCCAAAGGGATGTGTCAGCTCGTGTTTGCGCGGTTGTTTGATGGAGTACGGACCTCGTCGAGGGGCTTGTCGATGTCCATGATGGATTAGGTGTCGAGGGGAGAGTGGATGAAGAGTAGAGAGTTGAGAGAGAGGTATCGACGATGGATGAAGTGATGGATGAAGACGAAGAGTGAAGAGACGACACAACGAGGGAAGGTGAGGGAACGGGGGAACAAGGGGGGTGCAGTCCTGCGCTCCTGGCGCGTCCCCCCTTTGGTTCATTCAGGGACACGACACTAGCCGATTCCCAGGCACACTCACACACACGCCACCCAATCAACAATCCCTAATCCCGACAAGTGGCAAAAAGTAGATCAATTAGAAACCTCTTTGTTTACGCACCATTAGAAATTATGGATATGGTACAGATCAATGCATCAAAGGTAGTCAAGTCGAGACATCTAGGCCGAAGGAGTAGGAGCGAGGCCACGGAGCGTCAGGTCGTACACAACGTCCTCGCAGCGCTTCAGGTCGTACTTGAGCGAGTCAAACTTGCGGCGCAGCTGGTCGTTGCGGAGGTTGAGCTGGGGTTAGCTGTGAACACAACGGGCGGCAGCTTGGGGACGGCACATGGGTTCGCGAGATGCCCAGTGCGGAGCCTGCGCCAACTCACCATCGAGTAACTCGCAAAGATGTCGTTGACAAACGCAGCTATCCGGCCGGGAAGCGCAAAGTTCTGCGCCGTGACCGAGTTGACGGAGAGGCGGGGCTGGAGTCAGCTGCACGGCATCCTTGAGATGAGCTCCATTCCACGCACCAGCTCATTGACCATGCCGATCACGCCCTGGAGGTAGTCGTCCGAGGTGACCTCGAGCTCGCCGACGGTCTCGCCCTGGACTGCGTGTCAGCGCCTTCCCTCGCCCCGACGTACGGCCCATGAGCGTGGCGGCGGTGAACTGGGGCACGAGCTCGTCGGAGAGCACGAAGCGCGCGAGCGCAATGCTTGTCACGAGGCTGCGGAACATGGGCGCGACCGCGAACTGGTAGCTGCTGTCAGCTACCGCGGTGGCTCTAGTAGCTTACCGGTAGAACTCGCCCTTGGGGATGAGCGAGGCGATGTTGACCCAGTGCGAGTGGGCGCCGGCGATGGTCTCGAGGGCCTTGGTGGCGATGGCCTCATCTGCGATTAGAGTAGAATAACGGTTGACGCACGCTGCGACGCGGCCGACGAGTGCAGGCGGTTGAGCTCGGCGGTGGCCTGGCGGACAATGTCCTCCACCGGCTCGGTGGCCTCGCGGATGGACTGGGGTTAGCTGGGCAACATCAGAGCAGCTCACCTTCTTGAGGTTGGCCTCGGCCTCGAGCTGGGCGATGGCGGCGGTGAGAGTCTCCTCGACAGATGATGTAGCGGCCATTGTGGGTGTTGTGAGGAAGGTCAATGCCTGGGCAGAGTGCACAAATACTCGTCGGTGAGGTCAGAGCATATTTCGGCGGAGGTCACGGAGATGTGGTGAATCTCCGCTCCAACCTTGGTGGAGGTGTCTGTGTCCCCAGTCCGCAGCCGATACCCATGTGAGGCCATCCTTGGCGACATCAACAGCGACAACAACTCCATCAGCGGCGTCCACGCACTCCGCTACACTCCCCACGTTCCTTATTCCACCCACCTGACCCACGCCAGCCTCCCTCCGCCTCTCCCGAACGCGCAGTGACGCGTCCATCGCACCGCCCACCTCCACCCAGCCACTCACCTCCCATCCACCACACACGCCCCGCCACCCACTCCCACAATGGGCAACTGTTTCTCCGACCCATCCAAGGGCGGCCAGCGCCTCGGGTCAGCGCCCACCACCTCCCCAGCCAGCGGGCAGCAGGTGCCAGCGGGCGCGCCCAGCGGCGGTGCGGGTGGGAAAGGAAGAACGCTCTCGGCCTCCGGTCCGCAGTCGCCCGGAGGAGGGCCATCCGGCAACGACCCGCGTGCAGCGGCAGCGGCCGCCGCAGAGGCACGCGCACAGGCTGTGAGTGAGGTGGCGAACCGTGACCGCTTGCCCTTGGGCACTTGGCATGGCGCCGAGTCACCGTCCGGCTCTGCAGTCTCGTGACTACGGCCGATCGCGAAGCGAAGATGCAGAACAGAACGGCTGACGATCAGGCCCACAACCGCGGCGTGTCGGCTAGCAAGCCGGGCGCGGGCAAGCTGAGCTCCAAGCTGCAGGAGGAGCGGCGCGGGGGCGCGCAGCAGCAGCAGGGCAATGAGCGCATGATGGTACGTGCACGAGGGGCAATGGGCGCATGGGCGCAGCGCAGTGACGCGGGCTGCGTGGCTGACGGCAGGACCGGGGCGAGTGGAACTGAGATTCCGGCAATCCGGCCAGCGGGCAGCGAGAGATACGAGATACGAGATACGGGCGCAGGCGAGGCATGTTGTAGAGGGCGATGATGAGATGGGTGTACTTGTGAGCTCAGCGAGTGACGAGGGGCCAGTGACGAATGGGCTGCGTGGACGTGGGAGAATGAGGAGCTCCAGTCACGAGGCGGGGTACGGCGTGCCGATTTCCAAACAACGCCTCAGCCGGCGGTCCGAGTTGATAACTGGACAATGGGAGCCCTGACGGTCCAAGGCCACGGCAACGACGCGACGAGGTGCGAGACGGGCAAACTCGACGAGTGCACGCGCCGACGACTTAAAGGTTGGGTGTGGAAGATGCCTGGAGAGTGGGGCTCGCATGATGATGATTATGGTCCGTGCCGATGATACTTCCTGTGGCGGTGGATGCGCCAGGGTGAGGATTGCGCTGGGAAATCGGCACATCTGGGAACGCATGACGGCCCAGCCCCTCGAGCGCCAGCAGACACGCTCATATTACGCACAACGCACACAGATCGCCCTCTTTCTCTCTCTCTCTTTTCTCTCTCCTTGCCTCCATCTCACCTTCATCTCTTCACAAGAGCAAGCTCAAAACGTAGGTCCCCAAGAACCAAGACGAACGATGGGCCTCCTGTACTCTGTGGTGGTGGGTGAGAGGCCGAGATCGAGGAGGGTGGAGGTTGTCCCGCAGCCAATGGATTAGCTGGATCCTAATGGCTGCCCACGCGGGATGGCGGTCCGGAGCGGATTGGGCCAGCGGGCCAATTGGCCAACCGTCGAGACCGCGAGACCATTGCAAGGCACCGCAAAGTGGGCAACGAGTGGAGTGGAGGTGCGAGTGGAGGTAAAAAGTGGAGGCAGGTGTGGAGGAGGAGTCTGACTCGGCGCCTGGCTGCGAATCGAGAACCTCGGATGATCGTCCGTGGCGTAACAGAGATTGCTCTAGCCGCTCTGGCCGGACCTCGCCGTCGTCTGTTGTCGCAGCCTTTGCAGGCACATGAGAGGAAGAGTTGCAGACGAGCAGGACAAGGGACAGGCCGACGCGGACCACTCTAGGTCACGTTTCGTCATACTCCCCTTGTGCCACTGCCCAGCCCACATTCCCAGCCCACTCGTGCTCGAGCCAGTCCTGTTGCTGACCACACCCTCTCCCCACTCCACCTCCACGGCCCACCGACGATCATCCCCCCCGCCGCACTCCCTGTTGATTTAAAAACAATGGCGATGCGTTCTCTGCGCGGCCCCCTCCTTCGACCCCTTTCTTTCCTCTCCCAGTATCCTCGCCGCAACATGTCCTCTGCACGCAGCCCAGTCCTCACCCTCGAGACCATCAACCCCGCCGTCCTCGACGTCCAGTATGCCGTCCGCGGCGAGCTCGCCCTCAAGGCCGACAAGTACATGCAGGAGCTCGACCAGCCCGGCGGCGGCAAGAACCTCCCCTTTGACAAGGTCGT
>JAMALN010000413.1:0-32029 GCA_023630115.1 Cutaneotrichosporon sp. PK4640 | reverse complement strand
TGCTGCGGTGGTAGAAGCGGTTTGCGCCGCAGAAATGCAAAAGCATAAGAGCATCTTGTGTACTAGTTGGGGCGGGGCGGAAGGTGGGCAGTGGGCGGAAGGTGAGGGACGAAGGTGACGGGCAAAGGCGAGGAAGGCGGGGAAGAGGATGGTGTGTACTTTGGGACTAGCAGCGCTAGCTTGCCAGCTTGCGTCTGGTGCCAGAGTGATGTGGTGCTCGAGCTCGAGCTTGAACGTCGCCAGAGGAATGGAGGGGAAGAGGACGGCGAGTGAAGTGAGAATGCACACCCGCATCACCAACAGCGCGGCAACCCATTCCGTTCGTCAGCCACACCTAAACGCAATCCCCCAACATGCGCAACACACTCCTGCATAATGTTCTACGTGTGACTCTGTGACTATACTACCACGATACACCAAAGTCTACTTTGTACTTGTACACTCAATCAAAGGTCGTCGAGGAAGGACGCGTCGCCGCTCAGCTCAATGTCGACCTCGTCCACGCCCTCGCCCTCCGCCTCCGTCTTCTGGCGCTTCGGCACGGGCGTGGCAGCGCCCCCAGGCACCTCGCTCATCATGCGCTTGGCCTGCTTGCGCGCTCTGACCGAGCTGCCCGGCGACGGGCCGTGCTGCGTGCCCGGCAGCTCGAGGCTGAGGGGCAGGATCGGCTGCTGGATGGGCTGGAAGCCCGCCGCCATGGCGATCACGCTCTCGAGCCCGCGCCCCGTCGTCCAGTCGTATGCTGGCGCCAGGGCGTTGAAGTCCTCCTCGAGCGTCGCGGCCACCGCCGCATGCGTCTCCCCCAGGCTCGGGTCGGCCAGCGTCGCCTGCACCTCCTCGGGCGTCATGCGCACCACGACGCTGTCCGCGCGCAGCTGCTTGATCCGCGGCTTGAGGTGGTAGAACGCGTTGGCGTTCATCACGTCCGAGAGCGACGGGAGTAGCTTGTCCTCGTCCGGCACGGGGGGAGTGTCGTACAGCCCGGCCGCCCACTCGGGGTACTGCTCCTGGACCTTCTCGTCGACGTGGAAGCGGAAGAGCACGATGCCCGCGCCCGTCGGGGTGGGCATCCCGTCCGCCTGCTTCTTGCGCAGGACGGGCAGCTGGGAGCGGTCCCACAGCTCGGGCGGGAGGTGGAACGTCGGCGCCGGCTGCTTGGGCCGGCCCTTGCGCCGCACCTTCGAGTTCTGGTCGTACGCGTACGCGTCCAGGGCGACCAGCAGGGCGCGCACCTGCGAGCTGAGCCAGAACTGGTCGACGACCTCGTGCGCCTCGCTCCCTCTCGCCCCGCTCTTCTTGCGGTACGCGTACCACTCGTCGGCCGTGTACTCGCGCTTCGGGTCGGGCCGCTCGTTGGTCATGGCCGCAAAGTCGATCGTGAGGAGGGTGCGGTACAGCGCGCGGAACTTGCACAGGTTGAGCGGGGACGTGTCGAACGCCGCGGCCCGGCGCGCAACCAGGCTCTGCTGCCGCCGGTACTGGTTCTGCTTGCGGCGCGTGAGCTCGTCCTTATGAACCTCGCCGCGCTCGCGGCTCAGCTGCTCGTCGTAGCGCTTGCTCAGGCGCGTCCAGTACGTCGTGACGGCCTTGACGATCTGGTCGTCGTCGACTTCGGGCTCGTCTGCCGCATACGCCTCGCCCCACGCGTCCTTGACGTCGGCCGTGACGGCGTCGAGGAACGGTCTCACGGCGGCGCTGCCCACGTCCGCACGGAAGTCGGGGCGGAACTCGTCCACGCCGTTCAGGCTCGTGTCGGCGCCCGGCGCAATCGTCCCCGGCACCGGCAGCTCCTTGGACCCCTTGACCTCGAAGCTCGAGACGGTGTACTCGACGCCGAGGCGGCGGTTCGCCATCTTGTGCACGAGGTGTTCGAGCTTCATGGAGCGGCGCTTGCGGCTGCGCTTCTCCTCCTCGCCGAACGGGGTGCCGCTCGTATCGCGCGCGCGGTCCTCGTCGCCGTCCGCCTGCGCCAGCGTAGGCGGGTTCTTGGGCATCATGCGCGCGCGTCGCGCCGTCCCCGGCCCTCCCACGGCCGTGGCGATGCTGTTCGTCGTGACGAGCGCGTCATAGCGCGCCTTGAGGGCGTCGTACTCGCTCCGTGGGACATACGAGATCGCGAGCTGCGGGTCTATCGTCGGCGGGCCGCGCCCCTGGATGCTGTCGATCACGTTCTTGACGAGCTCCGCCTGCCGCCGGTTGCTCTCAGCCAGCATCTTGAACGAGCCCATGAGACCCTGCAGCAGTGCGGGGGCGTTCATACTGTCGATGAGCTGGAGGTTGGCCGCCGAGAGCTGCTGCATCTGCGCGACGGCCTTCTCGAGGGACTGCGACTGCACCTGGCCGGCGGAGACGAGGGTGGGGGTACCCAGGGCGGCGGCTGCCTCCACTGCGGCTACTGCGGACTCGGCGGGGTGGGTTGACGTGGACGCCTCGACGGCTGCTTCGTTGTCCGCTGATCCGCTGATGGCCGCGCGGAGCGCTTCGAGGGCCGCCTCCTCGTCGTGCTGATCGGTATGCGCATGGGCGTCGTCTACGAGGGCAAAGGTGACATCGTCAGAGGTGCCTAGTGGCAAGAAGGAGGACGAGTCGACCGTTGGCTGTGCCGTGTTTGTCTGGGCTGGAGTGGATGGTTGGCGCGACATGGCCGCGGAGGTGCGGTCGATGGCTTGCACCTGAGGGGGGGTGGACGTTCGGAGTGGAGGCGGAGGAAGGGTGCGGAAGGTGATTTCGTTGTGTTGTTGATGACTGCGAGGAAGGCGTGCAAAGCTACAGTGATGGCGTTGAACAACATAGCCTAGCAGGCCTATACGCCGCAAACGCCGCGTGTGGCGGGCCCTCCACCATGCTACATCCGTATATCCCACAACCTTTGTTTACTTTGAGCTCTCTGCGATCTCTGCCCCAGTGCTGGGTCCTGGGCCGCACGCAGACGTGCACAGTTAGTGCACAGCCTACCGCCGGCGGCCGGCGCCGCACCGCGTTGCAGTCGTATGTAGCTGGCGTGATGAAGTCCAGGAGCTCTTAGAACTTCAGGCTGCCCATTACACTGCGCGGGCGACAGTCGATACTGGTGTCAGCTCACGGCGTGGAACTGAGCTGGACGAACAAGAGGATGTTGTCAGGACCGCGGTCGTAGCACACATGCCGAGCGACCATCGGGAAGGCGCCCTTCGAGGTGGAGGATGGGCGACCGGATCTCCTGGACGCAGAGGACGGATGCGATACTGAGAACCGCAATGAACTGTGCGCGCCGTCGCTCGGTCGCAAGAAGTGCCCGGTAGGGCTTCCGTTTGGCTGACTGCTGGGAGCAGAAGAGGCGCTTCGCACACCGGTCACCGTTCTCGGGCTGCTGTCAGCTGACCGTGACGCTCGGAAAAGCTCACTCTTCCATCTGTCACGGCAGCGAACATAGCCTCTCAACAGAAGATGCACTTGGCGGCCAAGTCGACGCAGGACCAGTTGGCCACAGCGGTTGTGGCTGCGGCGTGGTCCGCGCTTCATCGCTGACGTCGGCGGGGACGGGAGCGTCTCGATGCCTCTGAGAAGCGAAACCGTGGCATCGTTCACCTCGACGAGGACGAGCTGCTTGACACCCTTCCTACCCAGCGACCGCGAGGTGGCAAGGTCAATCAGGTATCAGCGGTGCCAGGAGAACGCGGGGAAGGTATAGAGGGCCGAGATACTTACGACGCAGCGCTGGTAATCAAGGTGACACCGGAGGGCATGGCGGGCGCGTTGGCGCCCGTATCGTTACTCACACGCACTTGTACTCGTACTCGCGACCTCATGGAGTGCGGTGCGTTTCGGTGTCGTGACAGGCGTGCCGTCACCGCCACCCTGAGCATCGCCGACAGCTCTCAGCAGTCAACGTGGACGTCAACAGGCGACTGTCTCTCCGCCCTACATGTCGAGGAAAGTCCCGCTTAGGCGGCAACACCGCACCCGCCATCCCGCTCATGCACGCCCACACACTCGATCGAGCAGCTCCACTCCCCACACCGGCGGCAAGCGTACGCGCCGACGTACCCGCACGACGCGCATATCCTCCGCGGCGGCGCTACCGGGGCCGGGGCAGCGGCCGTCACGTACGGCGGCGTCGGGGTTGGGGGGAGCTCGCCGAGCCAGTCGCGCAGGCTCTTCTTGCCGTACAGCGCGCGGCGGACGTTGGGCGTCTGCTTCTTCTTGGCGGCGGCGAGGGCGAGCGCGGCGGGGGAGTTTGCGGGCGGCGCAGGGGGCTGGAAGGAGGCTGCGGGGATCTCGGTGGGGTTTGTGCGCTGCTGTCAGCTACGAAAGGCGCGAGAAGCTGATGGGGAGAACGAAGGGGAAGTGGGAAAGGGGGGACCCACCTCGAGGTCCTCGAGACGGCGCTGGAGGCGGCGCTGCTGGAACTCGGTCGGCTCCTTGACCATTGCGCAGATGCTGAGGGATTGAGGAGGGAGTGGGAGAGGACGGAGGGTAGGATGGAACAAGACGAGGAAGATGAGAGCGGATGTTGACAAAGTGGAGGATGGAAGATGGTGACGTGACGGAGATGAGATTTCGGCGTTGACGCGTCGCGCCCAGTCCACATCGTCCATCCTCCAACTCTTTCCTTACCAACCTCGAGCCGGCCTCGACACACCTCTACCCCTCCTTATCGTACACACTACCCGCAGCATGCCTGTGAACTACCTCTCCGAGTCGCTCAGCGGCATATCGAACTCGAACCTCGTCCTCGCCGCGCTGGGAGGCATCACAGCCTACGGCCTCAAGGTCGCAACGGGCGGCCGCAAGTCCATCTGGGAGCGCGAGTGGGCCGGCAAGCTGATCATGGTGGTGGTGCGTCTCCTCCCGCTCTCACAACCTCCCTTCGCTATCATGCGGCCCTCAGCTAGCGTGGCATGTCACTCAGCTGACCCCAGGCGCCGCCAGAACCGACCACCCTCGCGCTCCTCCACGCGCTCCTGCACCTCCCCTCCCCCCCGCAGATCCTGTACCTCCCCCCGCTCCCCTCCCCACTCCCACCTGACCTCCTCACGATCCTGCACACGCTCAAGCTCGCGGCCACGAACCCCGCGGCCCAACTACACTGCGAGCCCCTCCCGCCGACGGTCACGGGCGTGCGGGACTTTGTGCGCAAGTGGTCGAGCCCGCACAAGGGCACGACGGGGGAGGAGGGGCGGCGCGTGGACGCGATCGTGCTCGGTGGGGGGTGGGAGTGCTCGCCGACACCATACACCGACGCCGAGCGCGCCGCGCTCCTCAACGACTCTGAGAAGCAGTGGACGGCGCAGCAGCACCACTTCCACCTCGTGACCTCGCTCCTCCCCTCGCTGCTCAAGGCCCCCGCCGAGCGCGACATCCGGATCATCTCCCTCGTCTCGCCCGCGTACCCCGCCGCCATCCCGCGGCTGGAGAAGCAGCTCGCCGCCGGCCCGGACGCCCCTCCCACCCCGTCCAAGGCGCCCGGCCCGCTGGAGAGGGCCGGCGCGGACGGCCTCACGACCTTCTTCATGAACGCGCACCTCCGGCTCATCCTCGACGCGCTCGCCTCCGCGTCGTACACCGACCGCGTCGCGCCCGACCCCAGCGCACCCGTCCCCGAGATGAAGAAGGTCGAGGTTACGAGCAACATCAAGGCGCTGAGTGTCGTCATGCCGTGGACGCGCGACGAGGTCGTGCGGCCCATCCTTGGCGTGTGGGGGTGGGGCTGGCTCTGGCTGCTCATCTACCCCCTCGTGCTCCTGTTCACGCCTGGGCCGGGGATGGCGGTGCAGAGCGTGCTATATGCGCTTAGTGCGCCGGTTCTCTACGACGAGGAGCAGAAGGGTTTGGAGAAGAAAGAGGCAGGGGAGAAGGAGGTCAAGAAGGAGGGGGGCAAGAAGAGCAAGGCTGAGACGGACCCCCGTCGTGCTGGTGTGCGCCAGGGGGACGTCGTGCGCGACTGCGCCGTCATCGAGTAAGCTGCTACCTGTCGAACCAGCTGACATCAGCCTCCCACCTGTGCTGCACAACCGCGAGATTGCGCGCGGGACATACGACCGCATCGAGGCCGAGGTCGAGGCCGGCGTGCGCGCGTTCGAGGAGGCTGCGAAGAAGGCCGCTGAGGCTGCGCCCAAGCGCGATACCAAGGTCAAGTTCGCCGAGAGCTCCGAGGACAAGGCCACCTCCACAGAAACCGCAACGAGCACTTAGACACATAGACTGCACGCATGATGTACATAGTCGCATATCGCATATTACTGTAGGTATCATTACGGGTCTTGTCTTAGAAGGCGGGTGGCCCAGTCTCAATCGCGAGCGCGGGGCTCGATGGCTCGACGGCGCGGCCGCCGCCAATCGCGCTCCACTCCCACGTCTTCCACACGTCACCCTTGACCTCGCGCTCGCGCACAAGGACGTTGGCGTTCTCCTCGACCTTGGCTTCGACCTTGGACCAGATGCGCTGCTTCGTTCCCTGGCCGAGGGACGCGGGAAGGATGACGTCGCGCAGCTGCGCGGGCGGCATGTACGAGGTCGGGTTCTGTACTGGGTCGGTGAAGTGGCGGTACTCCTGGTCCTGTAACCGGCGGACGGCCATCTCCGTGTACTCGCGCACCTGCTTGTGTTCGGTGCGCGACGCCTCGATGCGGTTGCGGAGGGCGAATATCAGGGCGATCACAGCTGCGGTGCCGCCAAGCTGCGACTTCCACTGGTCGAGAAGGTGCAGGGCCTCGAGCTTGGCGTGGCAAGCCATCGACATCTCGGAGCGCGCGGACGTGTAGTACGACGTGCCATACTCGTCAATCGACTCGACAAGCTCCTTGTGCGTAACGAGGTCGGTGACGGCGCGCTGGAACATCTCGTCAAAGTCCTCACGCTCGATGGTGTCCTGTATGTCAGCTTCGCGTGAGAACGAGGGAAGCTTACCACTCGGCGCTCCGCGAACGTGTTCAACAGCTCCTTCTCCGTCACCCCGTAGCGCACACCGGGGCCAACCGTCAGGTCGACGGCGTCGTTCGAGCACTCAATGGTGCCCCGACGCTTGGCAAGGAAGCGCTCGACCTGCGTTGCGAGCTGGCCAATCTGGCGCATGCGCGTAGTGTCGGGCTTGCACTTGGGAGGGAAGACACGGGAAGGCAGCATGGGCCAGCCGTCGAAGATGGGTGAGAGGGGCGCCAGCAGGCTCGGCTTGAGGATGTACTCGGGGTCGCACGAAATGACCTCGCCCTTGGCGCACTGCGCGTTCGTCGGGCATGGGACACACTTGCCTGGCCGCGGAAGGAAGGGGACCAGCGGCAATGCGGTCATGTCGCAGTCGATGTTGGGGGTCTCGTTGGGGTGGTCGGCCTGCCACTGCACCTTCTGGGTGATGCACTCTTGTGATGCCTTGATAGGGAGCTCCCGACCCAAGATGACGCTGTTCGTGTTGCTGTTGTTGTCGCAGAAGCCATTCGTCGAGGAAATGGACTTGTAATGGGCGCACAGGATGAAGATGAGCAGGCTGAACAGCGACATTGGCAACGCGCGGCGGTCGGGCTTGGGCTTGCGTCGCATTATCGCCTTGCGCTTCGGCTTCTCGACCACCTGGGTCGACGTTGTGACAGTGATCTGGGGCTCATCCGTCTCGGGCCGGGTGACCTCCCCGAACTTGCGCTCGACAACGGCGTTGTGCGCGTCGGCCTCGGCGACCTCGTCCGCGTACGCCACCTTCTGCGGTGCTGGAGAACGGAGGTTCTCGTTAGAGGGGCCGACCTTGCGAAGGATGGAGGCGGACGGCTGCGACGTAGCAGTCCACTCGCTCGGGCGCGGAGCTCTGCGCTTGCCCTCACCGAGCCCAAGGGAAGACTGACGTCAGTGAAATTTCGAGAGCCAACTCACCTTGCGGCGACGACGCGCAACTTCGGCGGCCTCGGCACTGCCAGCCTGGAAGGGGTTGTAGTCTGAGAAAGGCGAGCTGTCGTCGGCGACGTTGGACGAGCGACGCGGGCGCTGCGGCGTCATCTGCTCCTCTGACCTGGGGGCAGGCGGCATGAAGGACGTGCGCGGCTTGCGCACGGCGGCCGGCGCGGTTGCAGGGACCGCGCGGGACGGCTCGGCGGGCTCGGCGGGGAAGTGGACAGGCGCTTCCGGCTTGGCCGACTTGCGCCGCACCTTGGGCTTGGGGGGCGGGGAAGGTGCCTCCTGGATGTCCTCCATCTTGATGTCGCCGTCCTCGTCGGCGGCGGCGGCCTCCTTGGCCTTCTTCGACGGGCGGCCTCTCTTCTTGGGCGCCGGCGTCTGCGCAGGCTCCTCCTCGGCAATGTCGACGGTTGAGCGGCGCGACCGTGCCCTCTTGGCGGGGACCTCAGAGACGTCGTCCTCGGGCTTGAGCTCCTCGCTGGCCGACGTGGCCGTCTTCCTCGGTCTACCGCGGGGGCGCTTGCCGACGACAGGTGTCGCGGGCGCCTCCTCGCCGGTGGACGAGACGGCGACGATGCCCGTCGAGGAAGGTCTCACACGAGCGTCTTGGGCGAGAATGGCGGCTGCGCGGGGCTGAATCTCGGACACAAACAGGGCGACGAGGTCGGCCTTCTTCGCGGTTGACGGGTGGCGAACTCCGTGTTCGTGGAGGATGGAGCTAGAATGTCAGAAAGCACCAACCGGAAGAGTAGCAAGAAGACGGCGTGTGCCTTCCTCTCGCACCCAAAGACTCACCGGAGCTGGGGCACCTAGAAGTTAGTATGGGAGGCAAGTGCGTTGTACGAGTACTCACCCGCAATGACGTTGGGTTGAACCCCTGCGCGAGATAGACGTCGCGCGTTGGCGTCGACATTGTGTTTGATGACGTTGAAGGGAGACTTGAGTCTTGAGGAGATGATTGTTGTTGTTGTGATTGATGTCGAATGAAAATGCCCCACTCGGTGGGGAGAAGGGGGAGAAGGGGGAGGGAAGGCGGGTGGGAGAGAAGGGATTGTGGCGGTTGACGGGGGTTGTTGGTGTGTTGTTTGTCTCTTTCAGGTCGGCCTGCGCTCTCTCGCCCCAGGTCCCCCATGATCCCCCATCGCATGCCATGACGCACAGGTTGATCGGTGGAGTCTCATATTTGATCCCGCCCTACCGCCTATCTCATCCTCCCACATACCTAGACCGACCTTACCTCCACCACAGAGGTCCACTCACCCAACATCAACAATCGTCCTCATCAACTGCTTCTTGATCTCCTCCCATCCCCAAGACACAGAAATGAACGCCAAAGCTGGGCCATCACGCATTGCAATGCAATCTAAAGAACCTCCTCTTGGTTTGAGCTTCAAAGGTGTGCTTCTTCCCTCAGCTTCCGTGCTCTCTTCCTGAAGCTGACAGCAGCCACCGTCCACCTCCTCTCCTCCTTCCGTGAGCTAGGAGCCACACGGGCAACCTAACGGCAGTCGAGATAGTGATCCACACAATCATCTGTATTCGCCAAGTCTACCCCCCAAATACCTTCACGCGGCGACGAGCACACGGCGTAGCCGTCTACCAGTCGCGGCATCCTGAGGTACGCGCGTACATCGGGCGCGTTGTCTCAGCCCTCCGGAACGAGATGGAGCGGGGCACGCTCCGGCGTGTGACGGTGCTCATACACGATGTGGAGAGCCGCGCGCCTATGGAGCGCTTCATCATCGACTTCGGGTACATGGGTCTCGAAGGCCTCGAGGGGCCACAGCGGGACGCCAAGTGGGTCAACTGGCGCTGTTCTTGGCTTGACTGACGGCAGAATCCAAGGTGCACCCGACGAGGAAGGCCTGTCGCTCATGCTACGCGGATTTCTTATACGCCTAGTCGCGCTTGACGGGCAGCTGTTAGACAATCCTGGTGAGCTCTCTTCGACTTCGCTCAGCTAACATCAGGCGACACATCCTTTGCCATTATCCTCGAGACCAAGGACGACATCGAGCCTGAAGTGACTAATGACGGGGTGAGCCTCCCTGATTGTTCCCCGCTTAACGCAGTCTACAGCACCATGGGTCCCTGCGCTCGCGGGAGATACGCTCAACACCTCGTCAGCTATCAACGGGCACCATGAGCCGCTACTCAGCGTCCGTGCCGTCGAGACTGGAGTCATCGACGTAAGCTTCTTCGGGTCTGTTGAAGCTGACATCAGCTTCGACTGGTCGTCCAGGAGTGCACGGCCAAGACGGGCACTGAGTTCTTAGAACTAGACCCGTGACGGCTCGCCCAGCGGCCTCCCACATGCCCCCTGGGTCCGTTGAGAAGCCAGGTCACTGCATGTATCATCCGCATTCTCCCCTGTACAATGTTCGCGCCCGGTACATTCAAGTGCATAGCTCAAGCCTACTAGGATGACAACAGCATATTAGCGACCTAACGGCGGTCGAAGGGGTTCTCAGTGTAGTCGAGATCGTCGTCGTCGTCGCTGTCGCCCAGGGTGTGCGGGCTCGTCTCAGCAGGCGGCGTCTTGGGGATCTTGTCGACAAGCGACTTGCCCGTCGTCGGAGTCGTGGGACCACCCGGCGACGTCGGGAGGTGGGGGTTAGGGTCCTTGTCCTCTCTCGGCTGGGGCGAGGTGGACATGAGGTCAACGCGCTTCTTGGGCAGGAAACCGAGCTTGGCAAGGTCGATCTTGCCAGTGGCAGCCTTCTCGGGGCTCGCACTGCCGGCGGGACCGGGGGAGCGGCGGCCAGCAGTGCCCGGGATGCCTGCAGCGGCGGGCTTGGGCGGCTCCTCGTAGTTGTCCGACGGGTGCCAGCGGCGCGTGGGTGCCGACACGGGCGCCTCACCCTGGCTGCTCTGCGAGGTCGAGCGAGAGCCGAGCCTGTAATTAGCACCGCACAGACGATGAGCTCACGAAGTGCGCCCCGTGGTCTCGCCCCACAGCCCACCCTGCCGCTGCCCCTCGGCCTCGTGCAGTGCCTGCTGGGCCGCGCGCTGCTCGGACGTCTGTGCCTGCTGCGCCTGGTAGTCGGCGTACTTCTGCTTGGCGTTGTTGAAGAACCGGTTGAACGTCTGGCGGCCGGCTGGTTGTCAGCTGAGACAATCTGGGAAGCTCACTCTCAGCCATGGCCGTGACCTTCTCCTCGAACGCAATAAGGCCGGGCGGCAGCTCGCCCGCGTTCTGGCCCGTGGGCGGCGGGTCGTACCGGTCCTGCAGGTCGTGCGCGGTCGAGTTCTGGCTCTCGTACGGGTCGGCTGCTGGGCGGCGCGGCTTGCGCACACGCGGCTGGTAGGGAAGTACCTCCGGGAGGCGGGAGGCGTTGGAGGGCGGCGCGGCACCACGGGCCGCACGAGCCTCGCGGCGCTGCTGCCGCGCTTCCTCCTCGTCCTGCAGCGCGACGGCGCGCGCAAACTCGGCGTCCAGGTCGACCTGGTTCTGTTCGTTAGCCAGGGCCAGCGAGACTATCGCGAGGAGATACGCACAGACTCTTCTTGCCGCGCAGAAGCGAGCTCGTCGGGCTTGAAGTCGGGGTCGGTCATCTGGAGGAGCGACTCGATGGCACGGTCCTGCGATCCGCCGACACTCTCGAGCACCATCTCGATCACGGCGACGTCGACGGTCGGGAACATGGTCTGCAGCTCTGCGATCTTCGGGTTGGCATGCGGCGTGGCAGGCGCGGCGGGGGCGGGCGCAGGCGAGGTCGCAGCGGCGGGGGATGCGCTGCCGCTCCCGGGCGCCGGGGATGTCGGCTTGGACCCGGGCTTGTCGGCCGACGGCGAGGCAGGCGACGTGGCGCGCGGGGAGGCGGCCTTGTCGACGGGGGATGGGGACTTGGGAGACTTTGGCTCCTCTGCCTTTGGGCTGGTTGGGGAGGCCATTGTTGATGGTGGGAAGAGAGGTGGAGAGATGTGTGAGCTGATCCAGCCTCTGGTGTCTCTGCCTGTCGTCACGTCACCACTTCCGCGCGTCGTGCGCCCAGACAGGGGCTCGGCCGACTGCGGAACCATTCCGGATTAGCAGAGCCCTAATCTGTGGGTCAGAGTCTAATACGTCACGTGGGCTAGATTAGAATCCGTCACTGATCTTCACTTTGCCACTCAACCTGCAACCTCCACTCTCGCTCAGCAACAACTCTCTCCACATCCCAACTTCTTCTCGCTCAACTTCAACATGGGACGCGACCCCGGCGGCACAAAGGCCATGGCCAACGCCATGAAGTCGAAGGGTAAGTGCTTCACTCGCGGGAGGTTGCGCGCGGCTCCCCATCCTGCTGCCGCGTCCCCATATCACTGCTCGTTCTTGACGACCTCCCGCTCCGCCTCCCTTTGGCGTCCCTCCCTCCCTCCTCTGCACCACCGTTCAACGCTAACACCAGGACTCGGTCGCCTTCGCTGGTACTGTCAAGTGTGCGAGAAGCAGGTGCGTAACCCAACCATGACAGCTCTCGAGTCTGGCTGACGGCAGATGCGCGACGAGAATGGCTTCCAGGCGCACTGTCGCTCCGAGCCGCACCTGCGCAAGATCATGGCCGTCGGGCCGAACGCCGGCGCAACGATCGCGGAGTTCTCGAGGCAGTTCCAGTACGACTTCATCTCGCTCCTGAAGTCGCGCCACAACACGCAGCGCGTGCGCGCAAATGCCGTGTACAACGAGTTCATCCAGGACAAGAACCACGTGCACATGAACGCGACGCGCTGGGTCACGCTCAACGGCTTCATCATGACGTTGAGCAAGGCCGGTATCGTGCGCGTGGACGAGGACGAGCGTGGGCACCTCTGGATCCAGTGGGTCGACAACCGCCCAGAGACGCTTGCGAAGCAGGTGAGTGGAGAAACCGAGGGGGAGGCCCAGCTTCTGCTACTAGCACTCCAGCTGACCCCAGGCCGCGCTGCAGAAGAAGGAGCGCTCGACGATGGACGGCGAGGACCGCGAGCGCAAGATGATTGAGGACCAGATCGCGCGCGCTCGCGCGGCCGCCGAGGAGGAGGAGGTGGAGCAGAAGGGCCTGGAGCGGAAAGAGGGCGAGAAGATCTCGCTCAGCCTGTTCCCCAAGCCCGAGGCCAGCTCGTCCGAGGAGAAGAAGGACGAGGCGGGCCCATCAGCACCAGCCGAGGAGAAGAAGCCGATGAGCTTCGGCTCGTTCGGCAAGATGCCCGTTGCCAACCCCCTCAAGCCCGCGAACCCCCTCAAGCGTCCAGCCGCGGGCAACGTTTTCAAGTCGGCAAAGGTCGCCAAGACGGACGACAGCGACGCGAAGCCCAAGGGCTTCCGGTCGGAGGCGGAGCGGCTCATGAAGGAGGACCTGGCGCGCAAGGCGAACAAGGGGTACTCGGGGGCGGGGCCAAGACGGGGTGACGCGCGGAGGTAGCCGCGGCGTGTTTTCGTGCCGGGAGACGCGCGAGATTGTTGTACAGCATACATAGCTTATCGAGCCATCTGAGAGCGCACCCTGTCGCCGAGAGCCCCACTCATCAGCTCATGACACGCCACACGCGGGCCTCATCACCTGCCCTGCTCCATCTGCCCAAGCTGCAGTCACACCCTCGGCATGGCGAGGGAGTGGGCTCTCTGTGACTGTTTCAGTGCCCTCGTCCGTCATCACCGTGTGCATCCCCACACAGGCCCGGATCACCTCCATTGTCCGCAACAGGCCAGCTGTGCGGCGAATTTCTGTTGATTGTCCGAAACACGCACCACACGCTGATTGTGGCGATGCCAACGTCAGTTGTGACAATGGACATCACTTGAATCAACAAGGACCGAGGTGCTGCAGCGTCCAATGCATGCATCCAAGCACATGAACACGCGTCTCCATTTCTGCATAAAGTCAGAGCTCGCAGAGGCTTCACCGCACTCCTCGAGCCCACCTCAGCGCAGCAACCACGATGCCTGTACCCATCTCCCCGCCCAGCGACGACATCCTCGACCCCATGTTCGACCTTTCGGACCTGGACTTATCGCCTTTCGACGGCCTTCTCGCCGACGCGGAGGACCACCGCGAGGACAACCGCTCCCTCTACCCCGAGGAGCCGGCCGACATCTGGGTCCAGCTCCTGCTCGCCGCGGAGCCCCTCGTCCCCGCCCCCCGCAGCCCGTACAACCTCGTCTCCCTCGACGCCCTCGGCAGCGCCATGCAGGACCCCGCCTCGACCCTCGCCCAGGCCCGCCAGTTCTGGGAGCGCCACAGCGGGGGCGGCATCAGCGACCTAGCCACCGAGCTCGACCAGGCGCGCGTCGGCCTCGGCGGCATCCCCGCGGCGACGGGCCACGCGAACATGGACCGCATCGAGCGCCAGCTCGACGCCCAGGCCGAGCGCCTCCAGGCCGAGATCCAGGCCGAGATCGTCGCCCTCAACGCCACCGACCCGGACGCGGCGCGCCAGCGCGCCATGGAGCGCAACTTTGAGCTCATGGGCATCTGGGAGGAGGAGGAGGAGGCGTACCGCGCCAACCGCCTCCAGATGGAGGTCGCCCACCTTGAGCGCAAGGCGGCACAGGTTAACCGCATCCTCGCTCGCCTTCAGGCGCAGCTTGGTGGCCTGAACCTGAACCAGGACCAGCAGAGCCAGCAGCAGAACCAGCAGCAGAGCCAGCAGCACAGCCAGCAGCACAGCCAGCAGCACAGCCAGCAGCAGAGCCAGCAGCAGAGCCAGGAGCAGAGCCAGGAGCAGGTGCGCACCAACGTCCGCAACGCCGTGCTCCGTCCCCCCGTTCTGCCTCCTCCCACCCTTGAGGAGCTGTTCGCGGGCCCCAACGCCGCTCTGGCGAACTTTCTCGGTCCGTTTTAAGCGCTTTCAGTCAAGATCAAGATCAGACATTGGGTCGTAGAAAAGAAGTCAGATGCATGAGATAAGAGGCGCGAGCCAGGCGGCGAGAGGCCTCTTCGTAATGCCTCATTTGGGCTTTCGGTTAGGATCATGGTCAGACAATCAGTTGTGGAATAGCGACTGCGCGCGTGCGCGCATGAGGTACAGGGAGCAAGCAAGAAGACTGCAGGTGGTTCTGCCCAGGGACAACATTCTACGTCCACCACGTGATTGCCGCTCCTCCAAGCGTCGGCAATGCGCGCATCCATCACCCTCCAGCAACCCATCTTTCCTAAGCACGCGCCGCCGTTCGAGAGGCCACGCGTTTGGGCACACTCCTGGTGCATGCATTATGTAGGTAGATGACTGTCGTTCAGAGAAAGCATCGGCCTTGCGACCCCCGATTCGGGGTGATCGGTGATGGAGGTCAATCGTGGAATTTGCCACCCACCTCCATCCCACCGATGTCTTGCGATCCTGCGACATCGACCATCCACGAGCATGGCACGAGTACAGGTTGTCAGGGGTTCGGTCAGACAAACCCGCTCGCCTGTGCACGGACGACAGCGGCGGCAAGGGGCCATGGACTACGTATACATTGGGTGTGTCTGTTCTACATGCGCTCGGCGCTGCTGGTCTCGTTTGTCTCGGCGCTCTAAGGCGGGCTCGCGCCGGGAACGACGTTCACACGCCACTTCTCGACGATCTCACGCTTCAGCCTCTCCTTGGGGGTCTCTCCCCACCCGCCGTCCGGTTCGGTGGCCGCCATCTCCTTCTCGAAATCGGCTGCCATCTGCGCGAACGCCTCGTCCCAGTTCTTGGGTTGGGGAGCGGTCTGCCGTCAGCCACACCGGATGGGAGACTGACCGTTTGGGGGCGCGCGGGCTGCACGTGTCCAACTCCGCCGGCTCCGATTCCGCACTTCTCGCCTCCGCCGCCGCCTTCGTGCCCACGGCCGCGCCCGCGGTTGCGGTTGCGGCGCCCGTTCGCCCCCTTCTCGTTCTGCGTGCTGGCGGCAGGCTTCGAGCGGGCGGGGGCGGCCTGGTTGGAGGCGATGGTGGGCTTGGTGGAGGTGGTGGTGTCGCCGAGGGCGGAGAAGCGGTTACCACGCATGGTAGGTGTGCGTTGGGGGAGCAAGAGGGAGAGAGAAGGTGCGAGGGGACGTTGCGACGAAGAGTGTGAGATGGAGGACGACGAGGAATGTGAGTTTGGGGGCCTTAAAGTGACCTGGGCGGTGGAGGTGGAGGTTGGATAGGGTGGGTGGCGGCGACATTGGCCCTTGTCTCAGATCTTGGATGCGTGTGTGCTTTCAACGTCATCACAACTCAGACCGCAGCAACGTGGGGGGCGATCTGTCTATGGTGAATGCAACCTTGTTCATCCGACTCACAAACATTGCAGGCGCGTCCGTGACGACTCCAGATGGAGGCCAGGCCGACAACGTTGGAGGCAGTATTGCTGGGTGATGGGTGATGGGTGATGGGCACTGCTCGCCAGCATAACCCTGCCCGTCGCATCAGCGACAATAAACACAAAGGCGGCGCACTACACGTCAGATCACTGCTTTGTCAGGCCACAATGGGTATAAGATTGCGCGGTGAACGTGTCGACTCCGCAACATCACCATCGCAATGTCCACCACCAGCCACGACACTCGCATCGGCACGCCGGCTCTCGAGCTCCCTGGCTCCAGTCTCAAGGTGACTGGGTACTCGATCCCCACCCGCTCCTCGAGCCTCACCGACATCACCAAGCCCGCGGCGCCCTCCATCCCCCAGCAGTGGATCCGGCAGGCCCTTGAGGACGAGAACGACCAGCTTCGCGAGCACAACTGTGATCTGGAGGACGAGAACCACGCACTTCACGACGAGATCGAGCGGCTGAAGCGCAAGCTTGCCCTCTCCGAGCTCGACACGGAGTACTGGCAGGCCCGCGCTGACCGGTACGGGAGCCTCGACCGTCTCTTGGACCAGAATAAGCAGCACCTCGACGAGGTCGCGATGCTCATGGACTCGTGGCGCGAGTCGCAGGTCAAGGCGGAGCTGAGGGCGACGATGGAGAAGGAGCGTGCGCGTGCCAACTACTGGCAGAGCAAGTTCGACGAGCTTTATCGCGAGGGGCTGGGCGAAGTTACCGCGGTAACGGGCGAGCTCCAGGTATTTGTGGCGCATCCGTAGACACCTGAATACGAATGGGATGCCACCGTAATTCTACTCAGCTGTTGCACTTGACGTCTACTCGATCGAAGGCGGTTCGCCTAAACAACCCGACCGCTCTCAAAGCTATATAAGGCTCACCGACGATGCTCATGCTTTTCGAACATCCACACCTCTCTACTAGCATCCTTACTCCACACACTGTCGCCACCATACCTCGCCGTTGCAGCCTCCCATCCACCCTCTGCCGCCAACCCAACCATGCCCCGTCTACCCCACCACGAAATCGCGCTCTACTCGGCGTTCGATAGAGAGCTCTCCGCCACCGAGCGCCAGCTCGCTAGGACCGTACGCTCCCTGCGCACCCAGAAGAGGAAGCTTCAGGAGCTCGAGAGCCTCGAGGACAAGGACGAGGAGCGAAACCACTCGAATCCCCCTCTCAGCACCGAGAATCAACTCGAGCGTGTTGACAGGAAGCTGGAGGCCGCCTCCACCCAGCTGGAGGAGACAAGGGCTCAGACCGAGGCCTGGGCGTCCGTCATTCGGGTTATCGCGGCCACGCAGGCATCTGCCAGCGCCAGTGGGAGGCGGAAGAGACGTCCGTAATAGAGGGCACCTTTGAGTGCGCAACCAACAGTGCACCAAGGAGGGATGTTACTTTGGTCTGGTCGCTACTGCTGGGCGTGAAGCGTTCCTCCACTCGAGAATCGACTGGCGCGACTGGATGTCAGCTCGTTTTGTCGACGCGTGGTGGGCCGTGCCGTGCCGAAAGCCCGTGCTAGCCCGCGACATCAATTCAATCTTTACTGATGTGGCGCAATCCAGAGTTCAATTGATGAATCATCTTGGCGGCATTGACTCAACCACCAACAAGCCCCTCGGATAGCAGTTCCGCAGCGAGATAAAAATTCTGTCCGACCGTCTCTTTTACCACTTCAACATCAACACTCTACCCACTCTCCTTTGTGGGCAACCTTCCTTCGTGACCTCCCGTCCTCCCCCCTCAGCAAACACCCATGGTCCGCTTCCCCAACACTCCCTACGTGGTTTTTCACCCACGCGACACCAAGCTCACCAATACCGCAGACCCGCTCGGGGGGTCGAAAGCCCAGTTGCGCGCGATGCAGTACGACCTCGACAACGCCGATGGGGAGCAGACAGTCGAACTACTCCGCCGCCTCCGCGCGGAGGCTGTGATCGAACTTGCCGCACTCCAACGCAAGTTGGCGATGGGAAAGGTAGAGCGCATGACGGCGAAGTTGGAGGTGAAGGACTTGAAGGATCAGATTCGGGCTATCGAGAACGCTCTTGCCCTCTATGGGCGCTCGCCCTACCAACACAGCGGGGACCGCTTCACTTCTGAGCTAAATCAAGTCGGAGACGCCAGTATTCCTACCACTGCGGGTGAAGACCAGGCTGGTAAGAGTCCGAGGCCCTGCCTTATCATGTAAGGCCTACAACCCTCTCAAGGCAGCCCATCCCCTGAACTGCTGCCTGCAGTTGTCGTAGATATCTCTAGCGTTACTGCAGTACATGCACAGTCGTCTGTAGATCAAAGATTCGAGCAGAAGAGCGTCCGTGTCTTCTATGCAGAGGGACCCAATCTACTACGCACGCCTCCAGCTTCTGTCGTATCCTGGGGAGTGTACATCTCAGCGCCCATGTAGTGTCCCCACCTGCACACTACAACGTGGGCAACCACCCTGTTTCCAGTAAGGCACTCCAACCGCTCGTAACTCCTCGCCAAGTGAGACTTCCCTCGAGGTTGCATGGCCTATGACGCAGACTACTTGCCCGCACCCGAGCTCGATGCGCTTCAGCAGGGCCATAAAACCTCGCCAACTGTCTCTCCCTCCGCATCCCTCTGTTCTCCATCGTTCGCCCTCAACAACTCCCATCCTCAGCAACCTGAACAAGCCGATCCAACCGCGACATGACCAGGCGGTGCTCCTTCTGCGGCCAAGAGGAGATTCCTGCCTGCGTCCGCTACTCCAAGGCGCTTCAGGCCAAACTCGCGCCTGCCACCCGGGCGATCGTCGCCACCAAGGAGGTTGCTACCGAGCGGATCGCCGCTACCCGCCAACAAGTCGCTACCAAGATCCCCAAAAAGGTGCCGTTCACCACGGCCCGCCGCATCCGCAAGCTCGAGGACAAGATCGCGGAACTTCAAGACATGTACACTGAGCGCGAGCGGATGTTCAGACACGCCCGCCACCTGCTCGCGGCCAAGGCCCTGTTCGCCGACTGTGATGACAGCGACCGCCTGGTCATCCATATCCACAGGGAGATCTATGACATCCGCAACGCCATCAGCGGCGTCAATCACCGCCTCGCGGTTCTGGGAGACGAAGTGAAACGGCTTTCACCGATGGCGTGGCAGCTTTGGGTCGAGCGCACTCGGGCGCGATTCGGAAGTGCTGTCCTCGAGCAGTACGAGGAGAAGTGGGCGTGGCGCAGCCGTGTGACCTGCGTTATCGAATCTGACTCAGACTACGCCCCTAGCTCCACCGCGTCCATCGCATAGGTCCCCGAAGCAGTTGCGACTTGCTGAGTCCGTTTCATTCCACACCAGTCTTGTGTTAGCTTGGGCGTTCTTGAATTGTTGTGTATGGCGTGAGAATGAAATTCTATCGTTGAGCTTCGCCTACGCGCTGGAACCAGAAGTCTGTAGAAGGCTGGTAAGCCACTGGCTACTGACAGCCTGTGGCGCATAAGAAACCCCTAAAGTCTTCAGCGGTGGTACTCCAACTTGCATATATAACCTCTGCCTTCACAGCACTTCCACAGCCCTTCTTTCCACTCCACCACTCCTCCAAGCCCATATGACCCCCCCTGCTCCCCCCAACACCCCCGAGCCGCCGCGCACCTCACCCCTCCCGGCCAAGCTCTTGCCTGCTCGCCCCAGCCGCAAACCTTGGCGCCGGACCTGGTTCCACATTTCAGCGAAGGTGCCATTCACAAAGGCCTGGCGCGAGGAGAAGGCCTTTGCTCGCCCCAGCCGCAAACCTTGGCAACGTACCTGCGTACTCCTTTTAGCAAAGGTGCCATACACGAAGGGCTGGCGCCTGCGGAAGGCCCAGGAGGAGCTGGCGGCGGCGAAGCCCCGTGAGGCCGCTGGCCCGAGACTGGCCATTAAGCGCGAACAACCGGTCTTATACGGGTCGATCGCACCGACCCCGATCGACCATAGACAGCCCAACCGTGGACAGCCCTGCTGTCAGCGTGCACCAGCGATTTACTCAGGCGAGCCCTGCAGTCGCCACGCCCACCGCGTCCCTCACGAAAGCGTTGAGATGGTGCTTGAACCTATACCTGGGACGTTCCGGACCACGAGTTACGGGGCTGTGGAATACCTGCGTCTTGTGCCGGCTCGCACTACCACCAGCACTGAGGTAACCTCTTCGGACAAGGGTGGATTCTAATAGCCCATCGCTGTACACGCTGTTGGTGTAGTTAGACATGCACATGCAGCGTAGGACTGTAATCGATTTGGACTGCACGGACCGCTTGAATGCTGCCTGTGGGAGTACTTTAGGCTACGGGCTAGTTAGGCCATGGGCTAGTTAGCTGGGTTAAATGAACAGTGGCGGTGGCGCTTCTGCACATCGTGTGAGGCGTAAATAATGCAGATCTCCAAAATGCGCAGCCAACAATGAGTCGAGCAAGGATACATAAGCTCCTTCCTCATCCTGTCTGGTCTAACTTCACCCATCTCTCGAGCGTTCCTTCCACCCTCATAATCTTTCCTCTCCACACCTGCCACCACCCCTGTCATACTTCACCGCCATGCCCGTCTCCATCCTCACCCGCCCCTCCGGCAGCCGTCTCGCCGCTAGTCTGCTCTTCGATCTCCAGGCAATGGTCCCGTTCACAACCGCCTGGCGCGTCCGCGCGGTGGAGAGCAAGCTTATCGAGATTGAACGGGCGTGCGAGGAGTTTGAGGACCGGACTATCACAGCTGAGGCCGAGAGCGCCATTGAAAACCTGCACCTCCTATTCGCCCTGGACAGGTGGGAAGCAGTCGAGAGCCGTAACGAGCGGGCCGAGATACGTGAGAGCATCGCCAAGTACTACACCCACCTCACGATTCTGGCGGCAGAGTTGGAGAGCGCAAAGGTAGAGGCATTGTCCAGGTCCTCCTCCTCCTCGCAGGTCTCCACCTGCTCTACAGCCAGCACGCAGTAAACGCCAACGGTGCTGCCCATATTGTTGTAACCCTTAGAAACTGCATCGCGCTACAAGGAGCCTCTAGCCCACAATGTAAGACATGTCCGCCTGCATGCCGCCCTCGGCCTCGGTGTAGTTGGCCTTGAAGTCCATGTCGCACATGTCCTCGCCGAGACGGTCCATCTCGGTCTCGGTCTCCTCGTCCTCGAGGCAGAAGACGCAGCCGTCGTCGAGGTCCGTGAGCTCAGGGAGGGCGAGCGCGGCCTCGATGGTCTGCTGGTACAGCTCGCGGCGGAGGGCGTGCCACACCTCGAGCTCCGAGTAGATGCGGAGGATGGGGTCGTGGAACTCGGTAAAGTCCGTGCGGCCGGCGAGGGTGTCCGCCCAGACGGCGCGGGCGAGGTCGTTGTAGCGCGCCGTGAGGTCGTCCATCATGCACTGGAGGGCGGCGTACTCGTGCTGCAGGTGGTCGATCTGGTCGAGGTTGTCGGGGGTCATGGCGAGGACGAAGTTGGGCATCTTGTTGGGTGGTGGTGGGGAGTGAGCGCTGGGGGTGTAATGAGGTAGTGAGGGGAGGAGGGTGGCAGTTGGCGATGAGCTGGAGGGGACGAGGAGGGCGGGTATTTATGCATGAGGAGGGTGTTGTGGGTATACCACAGGAGCGCGGCTCCTTGCTGCGTTGCAAGCAGCAACTGAGTACATTGTGAAGTCACTCACGAGCGAAAATCATGCCCGGTGCAGCTGGTTCATTGTGCCATCAGCATCAGTCGCCGACCAGGCACGGCCAGTGTGAGTGGCTTCAGATGCCACTCGTCTCACTCAGCTAGGTGATGTGGCTGTGATGCGCGGGGCACGGACGAACAGGGAACCAGCCACCATCAATGTGCATGGGGCGAGGGAAGGCGGTGGTTTCAGATCAAACCGTGATTGCGATGACCCGGTACACTGCCAAAACGAGGTCAGATGCACAATAGACCTTCCTCCCATCACTCCATCCACCATCCACTCACAGTCTCCTCCGGCTCGTCCATTGTTGTACAGCACAATGACCCCTCAAACTCGGCATTCCCTAAACCACGCGCTCATCCTCCAAAGCGCGGACGGAAAGGGGCTGCTCGTCCAGCGCAACACCTTTCTCCCCGCCTTGTGAGTTACCTGCACCGCAGGGATCAAGCGCTCTGACGCCAGCCCCGAGCTCCGTTCCGAGGTGACCGAGGGCAACACGCTGTGGTTCTCCCACCCCTCCGAGACGTACTCAACCCTCCTACACGTGCGGTACCTCGTGACAAACCGCCAGCTTCCCTTCATCCCACCCGCTTGCACAGCATGGCCTGGCTCCGAGTCGGCGCTTCTGGAGACCCTCGCCCCCATCGCTCGCTTCATCCACCTCTACTCCCACCCGAAAGCCCGTGTGCGCGGGGGCAAGCCCAATGTCCGCGACTCTTCACTGTCGGCCGTGCGCCGCATCGCCGCTTGGGGGCACGTCTCGCCGCTCGTCCCCTTCGTGTACGGTGCCCTGCTCGACGACGTCTCAACGTGCGCGTGGGCCATCTGCCTGGAACGATGGGCGTGGGACGACGAGCCTTGCGAGGTGACGAAGACCTCGCCCATACAGAACGGGGTCCCTGGTGGCACCACATTCGACGTCGCATGCCTCCCCTACGCCATCGACATGATGATACCGCCGACATACCGATGGGCCCTCGCCCGCGCGCAGGTCGAAGCTGACTTGACGGTCACGGACTCCACAGCTAGGCACTTGATCGCCACAGACCGGACGGTCAAGGGCTTGACGGTCAAGCAGGTAAAGACCAGGGAGGCTGCAAAACAGCTAGCGGCCAGCTTCAAGGAGCTGCTAAACGCCGCAAAGGGTGAGTAACCCCAGTGTCGCGCTAATAACAGAATATGAGCGTCGCCCTACGCACATTGCCCAAACTCTCTCCCTCAAGGCTACAATGCGAGACGTAAACAGCTCCTCATCGACCGGCTCCTCATCCTTAACCTCTCCTCCAAGCACACCAGGTAAGCGTTCCATGTTCACGTCGTCGTCATCGAGCAGAAACGACGGCAGCGTCTCCAGTTTCGACCCCGATGACTAGTACCCAGACAATCCGTAGTTTGTAGTGACGACCTTCAGCACCTAGAGCGCTCCAGGCTTCTAGAACGCCTGCCACATAGACATGAGAGCCTCGCATATCCCAACATACACTACAGTCCTACAGTATTGACAGCCTACTTCTTGCCGAGAATCTTCGCCTCCTCCTCCTTGACCTCCTTCATGTTCGACTCCCACGTGGACTGGACGTCCTTGGCGAACGCCTCGTCGGCGAGGAAGCGCAGGCCGACGGCGGCCATCGCGCCCATGGCCTTGTAGCTCTCCTCGTGCGCGCGGTCGGTCTTGGTCGCGGCCGTAAACTCGTGCGTGTGGTTGCCGCCCTTGGCGGGGATCATGTACATGGGGTGGCAGGCGGGCATCGCAAAGGTGACGTTGCCAAAGTCGGTGGACGCGCCCATGCTCTGCTCGAGGAGGACGCGGACGGGAATGCCCCACATCTCGGACATAACCTGGGCGTACTCGTGCGACAGCGCCTTGTCGTTGCGCAGCTCGACCATGAGCACCTCGCGGCCGACCTCGACCTCGCAGCCCGTCTGGCGCGCGGCGCCCTCGAAGCAGTTGGTGACCTTCTCGGCCACGAGCTCGAGGTCGGCGGCGGTGGGCGCGCGCACGATGTAGTCCATCGCCGAGCGGGCGGGGATGATGTTGGGTGCGGTGCCGCCGCCGTCGGTGATGACACCCTGCACGCGAATGTCGGGCTTGAGCTGCTGGCGCATCGCCGAGATGCCGACGTAGGCGGTGCACGCGGCGTCGAGGGCGTTGACGCCCTCCCACGGCGAGAGGCCCGCGTGCGCCGGCTTGCCCTTGTACTGCGCGGCGATGTGCTGGTACGCGAGGGAGCGGATGACGGCGCCGCCCGACGCCTCGCCGCCCTGCCCGGGGTGGAGCATCATGCACGCGCCGATGCCCTCGTACGCGCCCGCGTTCAGGAGGTCGACCTTGCCGCCCGCGCCCTCCTCGGCCGGCGTGCCGAGGAGCACGACGGTGCCGTCAATGTCGTGCTCGTCCATGGCCTTCTGCATGGCCAGGAGCGCGCCGACGCCGCAGATCGCGATGAGGTTGTGCCCGCACGCGTGCCCGATCTCGGGGAGCGCATCGTACTCCGAGTTGAGGCCGAACGTGCGCCCCCCGCTGCCGCGCGTGTACGAGACCTTGAACGCCGTCGGCACCTCGGGGATCTGGTGCACCTTGAACCCCTTGCCGGCGAGGTACTCGCACAGCTTGGCGTGCGCCTTCTCCTCCTTGTACGCCAGCTCGGGGTTGGCGTGGATGTACATGGACACGCCGTGGAGCTCGTCCTTGAGCCCGTCGATCGTGCCCGTGATCGTCTTGCGCACCTGGCGTCAGTGGGGCCCGAACACGGCCTACCTCGGGGCGGAACGACTCGCGGCGGGTCGGCACCTCGTCCTTGCCGTCCGGGAGGTGGCCGCAGTTGCAGCACGGCTCGGGGGCCATCTTGGCAGGCTTCTCGGTTGTCATGGTTAGAGTGGGAGGTTGGGAGAGACTGTAGCGAGCCCCCGCCGCCTATATAGTCCATGCGCCCACCGGGTCATACCCGGCATCATGGAGAGTGGGGGAGATTTCATTCCAGGCCGTACCTCGGTTGTGCCCGATCTCGGCGTCCTGCGGGGCACACCGCCCCACCACCCCGCGGCCATTCGGGCATGAGATCACCGCTGACGACGCCGTCCACTTGTACATCCGCCTCGCCATACGCACCGACATAGACGCGGCTGTGGGGCGTGCATACGCCTGCCTGCCGAGGAATGCATGCACACCAGAGCTATTGTGGCCGCCGGCAAGCGCCGCAGCTTTATACCACCCCCCACCCGGATGTACGCACATCCGAGTTGGGTGCGAGCGGAAGTATGCTACACGCGCCGGTGGGCAGGTGATGCATCTGCGCGTATGAGCATACGCGAGGCCGAAAGCCGCGGGGCAGCGGGCGCCGGTCGGATGTAGTGTCGTGTGTGAGCGAGCATGAGGTGATATGCTTGTTATCTCTTGAGGATCGTGGATGGCGGCATGTGAGTAACCAGTGCGACCGAGTGTGCGGAATGGGCGTTCGCCACCCACCTCTGCAGCGCGCTAGCGCGACGAGCGCTCGGGCAATTGTCGCGGGGGACCACTTTCCTGGCGCACAGGCGCCTTGGCATTCCTCGCTATCTTCGGGCCGCTGTGTTGGGCCGCACAAACATGAGACAGGCCCTCAGGCAGTGCAGATCTCTGCGACGGGCTTGGCCGCAGCTGAGACCTATGCATTGACGCGTTGATGAGTGAATTGATCGATGAGAATGGGACGAGGGCAACAAGCATGCTAGCGAGGGTCGCGGTCGGAAGCATGTGGTGCAGAAGAGTGGAGCGCTGGCCGGGGCTGGCTGAGTCACAGTTGAGTCAACTCGATTGCACCTCGGTCCCGACACCGTCACCGCGTGTAACCATCCAACTCCACCCAACTCATGCGCTATCATCAACATCTGATACCCAGATTATAACCATGCATCCTCTGACCCTCTCCACTCCACCCCTCGTCTCTGACCCTCCTCCCTAAGCACTCCATCATAGCCACCTCCGCCACCGTCACCACCACTGCCACCACTGCCACCATGCCCCCCTCGGCCCTCCGCACGCGCGCCGCGCGCCCCAAGAAGACCGTCCGCTTCGCCCCCGACACCAAGGAGATCGATACGTCCGACCTCTCCGCGCGCAAGTACCGCCGCCCCAGCACGCTGCTGTTCGCGCCGCCGCCCAAGCCCAAGCCCGCGCCGCAGCGCCAGCTCTTCCGCGCCGACTACCACGACGCCATCGCCTCGCGCGACCGCATGACCCACATGTCCCGCAGCTGGATGTACTAGGCACAATGTGCTCCGACCCCACCCAACCACTGGCGCCGCACGCTCCGCGCCTCGCACTTCAAGCTCGAGGGCGTCTGTTAATAGCCGCGCCACCTGTGCCCTACGACGCGCCCTCGCTGGAAGCTGCCGTAGCTCCTCCCTGTCGATACTTGCGCACTACCGACCTCGACCAAGGACCGCTCCACAGCTGCGAGCAAGCGCCTCGCCCCGACGGCAACTTGAGCCGCGGGCGAGGGCCCCGAAAGACACCTGTACATAGCTAGTTAATGATGCAGCCTGTGTCCTCACCCCGCCGCTGGTCGCCGGGCCTCACTCGTCCCGAAGCAAACGACGCGGCCAGTGCCAAAAGAACAGGGAGGGCTGGAGTGGACCCCAAGTGGTGGGCCAGAACGCAAAAACTATATACAAGCAGAGCAGGGCAAGGTCGAACTGGGAGTCGAACCCAGGCTACAAGAACTGGTTTATAATCAGAATCTTGTGTACTGACCGTTATACGATTCAACCGTAGCTCAGCTGATGAATTGAAATTGCTCTGCCTTACGTACTGAAGCGTGGGTGACAGTAGGCGAGAGTTCGCAACGACGAGCCATCGGCAACGAGGGAGGCAGTTGGCCGCGTAGGGAAAAGTGGGACGAGCACTTGGGGACCTTGTCCAGGGCTAGGATGCATGGAGAGCGAGGGAGGTGCCACCGCTTCAGGATGTCCGACTGCCTCGCCCAACCCTCGCCCTCGCCCATACCTTGGGTTGTCTGGGTTGCGGATCGGCGCCGAGGCCGCTCAGGCTGCGAGCAAGCCGAGGCCACCAGCGTCTACAGTGTAGGCGGTGGCCTCCGCCCGTTGTGGCTGCCGTTCCGTGTCGCATCCGGGCCCACTGCACTTCCGTAGCGTGCGCAGCGCATGGCCAGGACATGAGGGCGTACCGGCGCCAGACCGCTGAAGTGAGCGCTCCAGCGTGGGTGGTAGCTTGAACAGCAGCTCTGTCATCCCCTCCCGGATACTGGCTCAGCGTCTTCGCTCCTCGTCCTCGTCTAGCCCGGCGCCTCCCCTCCAACCCAGCTGACAGCAGTTCTCCTCGTAGACTCCTCCACCCACACCCTAGCACCCACACCCTAGCCCTTCCCGAGTCCAGTCCTGCATGCGGTTCAGTTACTTCTTCTGCGAGTCAGCACTCCCCCGCTCCCAACCCACCTCCTTCTTGAGCGCGGCCTCGTCGGCCTCCCGCGCCTCCTTGTTGACGTCGGGCGTCTTGTTGCGCTGCGCGGCATAGTCGCCCTCCTCGTTGGCGATCGTGCTGGCGCTGTACTGCCCGTCGTTGGCCTTGGGCCCCGAGCCCGCCGAGCCGTTCTCGAAGGGCGTGGTGGTCGCCTCGCCGCCGGGCGAGTCGATGGGCTTGTCCTTGGGGTTCTGGGAGCGGATCTTGATGCCGCGCGCGAGGGCGGGCTGCGCGGGGCGCGCGAGCGGGCGGGCGAGGAGGCGGAGGGTGGCGCGCATTGTGAGCTGGGTGAGTGTTGCGTTGTGAGTACCGGAGGCTGGCGGGCTTTATACCAGCCCACCGGAGCGCTGGACGATCACGAGGCTGCTTGCGAATGACCGTCGAGCCCGACGTCATAGTCTCGTCCAAGGAGTGAGGAGGAGGAGAGAACCGAGCCTGGGAACGGCTCGGTATGTCAGGCACCCGCGTCATCACCGAGCAGCACCTGCTGTCCGGGAGTGTTCCGGGAGGGTCATGGTCCAGAACCAGCCCAAACACGCGAGCCGCGCGTGCGAGTATGTAGCAGAACATTGCATCGTTCATGATTGTTCGTTATTGTCCAGTACGGCGGCCTTGGTTGAAGCATTCTCCGAGTCGGAGCGCTTGTCATGGGCTCCGAGTCGGACGGTCTATCGGAGCAGAGATGACCCGCACCTCAGTTGAACAGCCGAGATTGCCCATCTTGCGTTCTCGTCTACTTACCACTACTTTGTTCTGAGCCGAGACGGAAGGCATTGTCTTGTAAGTCATATCATGAACAGCTGCCTTGGGAATCAGGCTGCCTGTCGGTCTAAAGAGTGGTTCAGGCTGCGGGTGGAGGCTCTAGGCGTAGGCCCAGCGCAGGCGGCCGCTTGGTGGGTAGCTCCGGCTGCGGCGGTGGCGGCGCGACGGGATCTTGGCGCGCGGCGGCCCACGGATGGCGCGCCAGAGCTCGAGGAGGCGGATGGTGATGGCGCTGATGTCAGTTGCCTACTCCGGTCGCGAACTCACGCCCAGAGCTCCTGGATGATCTCGGGGAGATTGCGGTCCGTCGACGGCGGCCGCGATGGAGGACGAGGCGCGAAGAGGTGGCTATGGCGGAAGGGCACTGGCGAGAACACGGGGATGTGCGCAAAGTTGCACACGGGTGGGGTGATGGTTGGCGAGAAGCGGCGGAAGGGTGTGCGCGGGGGCGCAACGAAGTCGAGCGCCGAGGGAGCCGAGTGGGAACGGTTGTGCTGGCGCGCGGGGGTGCGGATAGCAGACTTGGGGAGAGGGAGGGGCATGGTCTGGATGGGCGAGACCAAAGAGCCCAGCTGAGACTGGGCCTCACACCACCCCTCCGACGACTCGCTGCAGGCAGTGTGCCAGTCGTCGTCGCTCACCTCGCTGCTCCCCATCTGCGAGACGCTGTCTTGGGGAGAGATCTCGGGAACGGGAGGACCAAGCCAGGCCTTGGTGCGGCCCCACCATCTCTGCGGAGAAACTGACTCTATTGACGAGACTGACGCGCTCGAGCTGTCGGTGCTGCTTGCATTACCCGAGATCTTGAGGAGGCGCCCGAGGGAGGCCCAGCGCCCGAGGAGCGATGCGCGCGGCGGGCTAAAGGGCGGGAAGAAGGTGAGTGAGGGTGTGGGAGGCTGGGACGTGTGGTCCGGGAAGACGGTGCGGCGCCACGCTTCGGCGAGTGCGGGGGCGGCGGAGGGTGTGTGTGTGAACTCGGGGGTGGCGGGCGAGTCTGCGATGGCGGGAGGCGAGGCGGTGTGCGTGATGACCGTGATAGGCGGGGGCAGGAGGATCTTGGAGGGCCGCGAGCGGGGGCGGATGCGCGGAGATGGGAGAGATAACGGCGAGACTGTACCAGCTGTGAGTCCGACTGGACGCAGGTCGGGGCTGGGAAAGGTGGTAGGCAGGGAGAAGGAGGGGAGAGGGGGGCGGATGGGAAGAGGTCGAGTCGTCAAGAAACGCGAGCGCGTCGAAGAGAAGGTGGGCGGAGGGGCGGGGAAGGAGGGGATGGGGCCTCTCGCGCGCGTCCGGTGCACCAGGCTGGGGATGGGCGTCGAGGCGGGGGTCACGGACACAGAGCGCGGGCGAAGCAGGCTCCGCGCAGTGCTGAGGCGGGAGAGTGACATGCGACCTGTGCGCGTGTGCGCGTGTGGAGCCGTCGCCGTGTGAAGGTCGCTACACGGTGGGTGGAGACAGGTGGGGTGAGAAGTGAGTGAGTGGGAGGTGGTGAGTGGAGTGGGAGTGAGTGGGAGTGATATACCAGCTGCGCAGTGCGTGTCGGAGGGGTTGATTGGGGTGTGAAGCCAGCTGCGTTGTTGTTAATTGTGTTGGTGACGACTAGTGCGACAGTGATGGGTGCGAGGCGTTGCAGTCAATTGCGCCGCCGCCATCACGTCACTCACCGAGAACCGCTCCAGGTGGAGTTGGCTATGGTCCATCAACACGCGACGCGACGCGACGAGATACACAGTTGCACGTGCTCGCGAGAGGCAATAAGCGGCGTCGCGACGCCCTCGGCCTCGGTCTCGGCCTTGCGCGCCCCGTTCCTCCGCCACCACCTGGATCAACGTGGATCGACCACTGCGCTCCACCGACTGACCCGATTAACGGCCCTTTTTGCATGCCCGGATCTTGCCGCCAAGCCTGCTTCTGGGGCTGTTGCTTTTGCCGCGGTGGCCAGATCCGCACGCGAGCATGTCAAGCATTAGCATTCCGCGCCACTGACGCTGCCCAGCACGCGTCCACCAAATCCACCCGCTGATAAACCAAATCTATGCACTCCGTACCAAATGTCGGCCGCTCGCCTCCGCACGCGAGCCGCTGACGACTCGCGCCAGCACACACAGGCCGTGTTTCGCCGCCGAGAATCTCCTATCGCCGGATCGCCGAGCCCCGGCCTGCCCAGGTGGCGAGGAGACGACGCCTGGGACATGTGAGCCGCCACCGGCCAAACACGTCTGCTGTCGACTACCCACCGCGCGCCCATGCTCCACTGCTGGCCCCGAGGGTTCCGTATGACGCACTGCGCCGTCGCTGGACGGCAGCATACCCGGTGTGTGTCGCCCCCGTGTCTGAGCCCCCGTGCACACCCGTGAACATAAAGCTTGCGACTCGTGAGTCACTCCCACCGACCAGCGGCGACAGAACTCTCATCTCCACCCTTGAAACATCTTATACCCCACACCCCCTCCTTGCCCCACCTCCCGCCCTCGCTCGCTGCTCGCTCCCGCGACCGCCACCTCACCCCTGTCATCCCTCCCCGCCCGGCCAACAATGTCGGTGAGTACCCGACTCATCCCGGCTCACCCAGCGCGCCGTCTTCGAGTTTTCCGGCACCCTCAGCCCCAAGGAATGGTCGCGCCTCGAGGGCGAGCTCCAGGCGTACATGGCTGGCTGTGGGCGTACGTCCCCCCTCTGCGCCGCTCACACAAGACGAGATGGTCGCGATGCAGAAGGCCGAGGCGCAGCTCGACCTCATCGGCTCGGGCAAGCGGAGCACCTTTACGCGCGTCGCGCTCGCGTCCAGCACCGAGTGGAGCGACATTGAGCACGTCCTCGACATCCTGTGCCAGATGCTCCAGGAGGATGCGGTGTGAGTGCACACCCAAAGCCACGCTGACCTTAGCATCGAGTATTGGCACGGCAAGCTGTGACCACCTTACCCCACCATCTGTAGCCCACTGTACCCCCCGCAAGCCATGTACACACGGCACTGTCACAAAATCGGGCAGCCGGCCCGAAGCCATAGATTGTCCACACTGCATCTCCCCGTTGTCGTAGTCAGAAGTATCGAGTAGTCAAAGCCTATGGATTCTATAGTTTGCTCTGGCGACGTGGCGCCTAGTCGCTGGGAAGGTGGCGTCAGCCGCTCTCACCGAGATATCACAATCAAGTGCGATTATCTACAATTTCATCCGCATTATAGACTGCCCTGTACTATCCGCGTGTCCGTGTCCATGTCTTGGTATAGATGTATGTGTGATCGGATGGTTCAGCGACCGCATGCGAAGCAGTGCAGAAAGCCGGCCCAGCAGCCCCCCTCCGCCTCGTCCTCGTCCTCCTCGTCGATCGGCTCGGGTGGCTTCTCCCTGTGGTTAGGCCAAACATCCGCCTCGTGAAACTCACCGGCGGAACGCCTCCAAGGCAATCGAGTTTCGCTTCAACTCCACGGTCCGTCTGGAGTCAGCTGAGAATGTGGTGCACCCACTTGGGCAGCGTCTCGCGGCTGCCGGACGTCGGCACCGCCGGGCGGGGCCGCAGTGGCCGGGGGCCGGAGATGACACGGTCGCGCACGGGCGGCGGGTTTCTGGGCATGAACGGCAGGTTGGACAGGATCTCGGTCTTGAACGACGACGACGAGTCGCTGCGCACCCGCTGGCTAAAGTCCGAGCGTGCCTTGCCCCACACGTCCGAGTGGAAGAGGCTCGTGGCGACCTGCCCGCCGGGGCGGCTCACAGCCGTGGGGGTAAGCGGCGAGGGCGGGTGCGTGGGGGAAGTGGGCGAGCGTGGCGTGCCTGGGGCCGAGTAGGAGAAGAAGGAGCGCGGGGAGAGCGGCGCGATGGACGAGTTGAAGGCCGAGGACGGGGAGCGCGGGGTGCTCGGGAGGGAGGGGGCGTCGTAGTCCGTCGTCATAGAGGAGGTGAAGGGCGTGTATGGGGAGAGGGGGGAGGTGGGGCGGTCAAAGCCGAGCGAGAGGCGCGGGAAGGAGGGGATGGGGGGGAGCGGGGGGAGGCCGCCGTCCCAGTCCGAGTCCGAGTCGGAGTGGCGGAGAAAGGCGAGGGGTGGCGGGGCCGGGGCGCGGGAGTGCGACATGGAG
>JAMALN010000412.1:0-32091 GCA_023630115.1 Cutaneotrichosporon sp. PK4640 | reverse complement strand
ACTTTTGACATAGGGCTTAGATAGAGATAGAGATGTAGATTCATTCAACTGGGTGCTGGTGGTCGCTGCGACGCGTATGTGTGTGTGCGACGCGCGTGCGTTGATGCATAGCCTGCATGGCCTGAGATCTACGCTCAGCGTCTTGGACAGATGCTCGGCGACGGCGGCAGCACCGAACCTGCACACCGCCGAAGACAGAGTCACGATTTGAACCGCTGTTATCGATTGATAGGAACTGTGCCTGATCTTCCATTAGTAATGCAGACTGCTGATCTGAGGCCGACGGGCATGACATCACCAATCAGCTCAAGACTGCTGCTTCTTGGCAGCTTTGTCTGTTGCGTTCTGCTTGTCAGCCCGCAGGCCTTGTCCGCTTGTCCGACAACAGCACGGCGCCGCACGGCTAAACAGCGGCGTAACAGCGACCCGTGAGACTCGAAACTTCCACACTCTGCAGCTATAAGTATCCTCGTCTGGGCACTCGTCACTTCCCATCTTCTCACGCAACACCTGAACCCCAGTCAGAACTACCACACCCAGCCCCCACCATCACCGCTGCCAACATGACCCGCCCAGTCCTCGTCACCGGCGCCACAGGCAAGCAGGGCGGCGCCGTCGTCCAGGCGCTCCTCGCCCAGCCGGACGACATGGTCGTCCTGGCCGTCACGCGCAACCCCGACTCGCCGGCGGCGCAGAAGCTCGCCGCCCACGGCGTCAAGCTCGTCAAGGGCGACCTCGACAACGTGCCCGCCGTGTTCGAGGCCGCGCGCGCCGCCTCGCCCACCGGCAAGATCTGGGGCGTCTTCTCCGTGCAGGCGACGTCGCTCCGCACCGACCCCGTCAACCTCGAGGCCAACGCCGAGGTCAAGCAGGGCGTCGCCCTCATCGACGAGGCCCTCAAGGCCGGCGTCACGCACTTTGTCTACTCGTCCGTCGACCGCGGAGGCGAGGAGAAGAGCTGGACCGACATGACGGACATCCCGCACTTCCGCACCAAGGCGTTCATCGAGAACCACCTGCGCGAGGCGACAAAGGGCTCGAACATGACCTGGAGCATCCTCCGCCCCGTCATCTTCTTCGAGAACATGACCCCCGACTTTGTCGGCAAGGTCACACTCACCTCGGTGCGCGACGTGATGGGCGAGAAGAAGATGCCCTGGATCGCGACCGAGGACATTGGCTTCTTCGCCGCCATGCAGCTCCGCGACCCCAAGACGTGGGCCGGGCGCGCGCTCAGCCTCGGCGGCGAGCCCATGGACTGGAACGAGCTCTCCGCGACCTTTAACCGCGTTACCGGGCACAATCCCCCTACGACGTTCTCGGCCGTCGCGACAGGTATGCGCTGGGCCCTCACGGACATTGGCAAGATGTTTGCGTGGTTCAAGCGCGAGGGATACTCGGCGCAAGCCGCCGAGCTCAAGCGCCTCCACCCGGGCATGCTCGACCTCGAGGGATGGCTCCGGACGAAGAGCGCGTGGAAGACGGAGCAGTAGTGTTCGGAGCGGTAGTTTCGGAGGAGTGATACTGTTCATAGACGCCCGCATGTATAATACGACATCCAGCTCACCCGCCGTGGGTCCGCCGGCCGGACTGATGCTGGCCGGACAGCGCCCCTCGGTCCTACACGAGAGAACTGCGAGCATGCCTCGCAGGTTTGGGGAGGTGCGCCCTCGCAGACGGCGCTGCGGCATTCCTATGAGCCTATGCCCGTACGCTCTCACGCCACATGACGTCCAGCGCCCCCATCTCTCACCTCATAAGCTCGCCCGCCTCTCACGCCTCCCCACAACCATGGTCAAGTACGGCACCTACACGCTCGACGCGCCGCCTCCCTTCCAGGGGACGTGGCGTGCCATTGTCGACCGCCTGCACTACCACTTCAAATTCGTGCGGCTGTGCATCCTCCACTCTCCCGCAGCTGACAGTAGCCAGCTCCTCGGCTGCGGCGACTGCAGGGAGATCATCCTCAAGCCCGACGCCGAGGCCTATGTCTTCTCCAGCTGCCGGCACCACAAGGGCTTCTACGACGGGTTCTGCCCCTTCGCGGCGACGCGGTACGCCTTCGACGACGGTCGGATGCACGCGACCCGTATCCCGCCCATGCCGATTATCGTCGAGGACCCGAGATTGGAGAAGAAGGCCGAGGCGTCAGAGGCGAAGCGGGCCGGTGAGAAGGGACAGATGGAGCGGCCCGAGTCGCTCGTCATCCCGTTCCGCGCGTCGCCCGAGCCCATGAGCACCGCCGACCACCTCCATCTCGCCCACCACCTGGACCCGTATGTTGCCCGTGGACCGGCTGACCCCAGAACCAAGGTGGTCGCCTCTGTTCAGCGCACCGCGGTCCGCATGTCCATCGACGGCACCGAGGCCAGCGCCTACTCCCAGCTCACGACCGTCCAGACCATCCCCACAGACGACCTCAAGCCCGACTCGGCGTCGCGGCCCTACTCGCCCTTCTCCGATTCCCACGAACCCATCCTTCACAAGGACACAAAGGGCACCGCCGCCTTCATCGACCCCTTCCCTTTCGCACAGCGCTCGCCGGGAGTCGAGCCCGACGCCCCGGCGGACACAAAGGGCACGGAGGACCCCCTCCCCTTCCCCTTCGTCGTCAAGCCGCCCTCGTCCGAAGCGACGCGGCACCACACCCCCGAGCTGCATGCGCCCCAGGCCATCCAGCCCTCGTCCCTCCTCCACCCGCCCTCGCCACCGCCGGAACTCCTCCAGCCGGCCTCCGTCCCGCCCGCGCTCGCCCTCCTCCAAGCGAGCACGCAGGAGGCCGCACAGGCGGCCGGCGCCCTCGGCACACTTCGCGAGACCCTCACCAACCTAGAGACCCAACTGCTGGGCGCAGTGGACACGACACGCGCCCTCGAGAACACGGTGGGGGCGCAGGCGTCCACGATCGCCGGGATGGCGCAGGAGCTCGAGGGCATGCGCGCGCGCATGCAGCGCCTCCGCACCGAGCGGGGGAAGCTGCTCGAGTTCCGCACGATGATGTTTGAGGCATTTGGGCTGCATGACCCCGAGACGTGGGATGCGGATGACTAAGCAGTTAATGTAGTTGGGTTCGTAGTTAGTCGTTAGACACGATGGATTCTCGGCTTGGGCAATTCAAACGGGTTGACGCGTTAGTTCCCACACCCACAGCCGGTGCTGTATTGATCGTATTGAGACGCGAGACGCCGGGGTCCGGCCGCTGCGATGTCTCGTTTGCCACTGCTCGCTGCTCAACGTGTCGAGTTGATGAATGGTCCAACACCGAACTGGTCTGTCGGATCCGGTGTGACCTGGCCCTGCGGTGGATCGGTGGAGCATTTTGTCTGCAGGGTGCATGAAATGACGCAGGTGGACCACCAGAGTGGAGGTCTGGTTGCGAATTTTGCTCCCGCTGTCTGTACCAAGGGGAACAAAAGTCGCCCCAGGCTAGGCCAGGCCATCGCGCAGCGAGCACAAGACATCCACTTGCCACTCAACTCTCTCTTCTCATCACATCTCTCCACACTTGATTCATCAAAATGCCACCAAAAAAGGGAAAGAAGGGAAAGAAGGGCGGCGACGACGACGACTTCTGGTGCGTCGACTCCATCTCTGGCGCATACCCCACTGCGCTCGCCTTTGTTCATCAGCTAATGTCGCAGGGCCGAGAAGGAGAAGGAGTTCGACTCCAAGTTTGCCACTCCCGACCGTGAGTCTTCGTACGGCGGCGGCGCCGGTGCGTTCGATGCCCTCGACGACGACGAGGAGGGCGGCGGCGGCCTGATGGTGAGTATGGCCCCAGCGGGCGTCGGTGCGGAGCGGGAGCCCGCGTCATGTGTCCGCCGTTACTGTTCGCTGACACAACAGGCGGCCATCGCTGCGGCCAAGAACAAGAAGAAGGACAAGAAGAAGAAGAAGAACGCGTTCGCGTTCGAGGACGAGGGCGGCGACGAGGACGCCGAGTCCAAGGAGGCGGAGCGCGCCAACATGGACGACGAGTGGCCCGAGGACGACGTCAAGCCCAAGAAGGGCAAGAAGGGCAAGAAGGCGAAGAAGAACACCTTCGACTTTGACGACGACGAGGAGGCCGCCGAGGCCGACGCCCCCGCCGGCGACGACTTTGCCGACAAGGCGCCCGAGAAGGCCAACCTCGACGACGAGTGGCCGGAGGACGACGTCAAGCCCAAGAAGGGCAAGAAGGGCAAGAAGGGCAAGAAGCAGCAGGTCGAGGACGACGATGACGACGACTTCCTCGAGAAGGCTGCTGCCGAGGCCGCTGCCGCCAAGGCCGCCGCCGACGCTGAGGCTGCAAAGGCTGCTGAGGCCGCCAAGGCTGCCGCTGCCGCCGAGCCCGAGGACGAGGACGAGGAGGAGGGTGGCGGCATCAGAATCCTCTCCAAGAAGGAGAAGGAGAAGCTGAAGAAGGAGAAGGAGAAGGTGGGTACCTCGTATGCTATGACTCAAGCTGACGACAGGCCAAGAAGAAGGCGCAGGCCGCCAAGAAGAAGGCCGCCGCTGCGGACGAGCCTGAGGCCGCCGCTCCCGAGGCTACCCCCGAGCCCGCGGCTGAGGCCGAGGAGGAGGAGCCCGCCGGCGCCGCCTCTTCGAAGAACAAGAAGAAGAAGAAGGGCGCCAAGGCCGAGCCCGCCGCTGCTGCTCCCGCCGCCGGCAAGAAGGTGCCCGCGCACATTCTTGCCATGCAGGCTGCCATGGCCGAGAAGAAGCGCCTCGAGGAGGAGGCTGCTGCCAAGATCGAGGCCGAGCGTCTCGCTCGCGAGGAGGAGGAGCGCCGCATCGAGGAGGAGGAGGCGCGTATCCTCGCCGCAAAGGAGGCCAAGAAGGAGAAGGAGCGTCTCAAGCGCGCGCAGGCCAAGGCCGAGGGCCGTGTGCTCACGCCCGCGCAGAAGCGCGAGAGAGCTGCCGCCGAGGCCCGTAAGCAGGCCTTGCTTGCGTCGGGTGTCACGATTGCCGGTCTTCAGAAGGACGGCGAGAGCAAGCCCAAGGCGCGCCCCGTCTACGGCAAGAAGAACAACAAGAAGCAGCAGCAGCAGAAGCCGACTCCCACCGCTTCCGGCGCCGCCACTCCCACCACCCCTGCCTCGCCCAAGAAGCCCGCCGAGGAGCTCAAGAAGGAGGAGCCCAAGGAGGAGGCCAAGCCTGCCGCCAAGGAGGAGTCCGAGGACGACTGGGACAAGTCCGAGGACGAGGTCGAGGCCGCTACTGCCGCCGTCAAGGACCTCAAGGTCAAGGACGAGTCGGAGGACGACTGGGACAAGTCCGAGGACGAGGAGGAGGAGAAGCCCAAGCCCGCTGCGAAGCCTGCTGCGAAGCCCGCGGCTGCCGCTAAGGCGCCCGCGAAGCCGGCCGGCAAGGCTGCTCCCGCCAAGGCCGCCCCCAAGGCTGCCGCAAAGCCTACCAACGGCAAGGCTCCGGCCAGGCCCGCTGGTAAGGCTGCTGCCCAGGAGGAGGAGTCCGAGGAGGAGACCGACTCCGAGGACGAGACCGACGACTCGGACGAGGACTCTGACGAGGAGACCGACTCTGACTCGGAGGACGAGATTGAGCAGGCCAAGGAGCGTGCCCGTGTTGCTATTGCCGCTCGCCGCAAGGCGGCCCAGGCTCAGCAGACCAAGACCGACCTTCGCTCGCCCATCTGCTGCATTCTCGGTCACGTCGACACGGGTAAGACCAAGCTGCTGGACAAGATCCGTCAGACCTCGGTCCAGGAGGGTGAGGCCGGTGGTATCACCCAGCAGATCGGTGCCACCTTCTTCCCCAAGGAGGCGCTCGTTGAGAAGACCCAGGCGGTCAACAAGGACGGCAACGTTGTCGTTGACATCCCGGGTCTCCTGATCATCGACACGCCTGGACACGAGTCGTTCACCAACCTCCGTTCGCGTGGTTCGTCGCTCTGCAACATTGCCATTCTCGTCATCGACATCACCCACGGTCTCGAGCCCCAGACGATCGAGTCGCTCAACCTCCTCAAGATGCGCAAGACGCCGTTCATCGTCGCGCTCAACAAGATTGACAAGCTCGACGCCACCGAGTGGAAGACCCACCCCGACTCTGGCTTCCGCGACACCCTTAACGCGCAGAGCCCGCGTATGCAGCGCATGTTCGAGGACCGCCTCCAGCACGTCAAGATGCTGCTCATGGAGCAGGGTCTCAACTCGGAGGTCTACGACAAGAACACGCAGCCCGGCCGTATCGTCTCGATCGTTCCCACCTCGGCCGTCACCGGCGAGGGTGTGCCCGACCTGCTCGCCCTCCTCGTCAAGCTCACCCAGGACCGCATGACCGGCTCGCTCATGTACCTCTCGGAGGCTGAGGCGACCATTCTCGAGGTCAAGGTCATCGAGGGTCTCGGAACCACCATCGACATTGTCCTCGTCAACGGTGTGCTGCGCGAGGGCGACAAGATCGTCTTGTGTGGCATGAACGGACCGATCGTCACAAACGTCCGAGCACTCTTGACACCACAGCCGATGCGCGAGCTGCGTATCAAGTCGGCCTACGTCCACCACAAGGAGGTCAAGGCCGCTCTCGGTGTCAAGATCTCGGCCCCTGGTCTCGAGAAGGCCATCGCGGGTGCGCGCATGTACGTCGCCAAGAACGCCGACGAGGAGGAGTACTACAAGGACCTGGCGATGGACGACCTCACCTCGCTCGACCGGTACATCCAGAAGACCGGCCGTGGTGTCTTCGTGCAGGCGTCGACTCTTGGCTCGCTCGAGGCGCTGCTCGTGTTCCTCAAGGACATGAACATTCCCGTGTTCGAGTTCGGTCTCGGCCCCGTCTACAAGAGTGCCGTCATCCGTGCTGGCCTCATGCTGGACCGTGCGCCAGAATACGCCGTCATGCTCTGTTTCGACGTGCCAGTCACCTTTGAGGCCGAGGAGCAGGCCAAGAAGGAGGGTGTCAAGATCTTCTCGGCCATGATCATCTACCACCTCTTCGACGCCTTCAAGAAGCACATGGAGGAGGTCCGCGAGGCGCGCATGAAGGAGGCTGCGCCGAGCGCCGTCTGGCCGTGCAAGCTCAAGATCCTCAAGTGTTTCGCGTCCAAGGACCCCATCATTGTGGGCTGTGACATTGTCGACGGCGCCACGGCCCGTGTCGGCACGCCAGTCGGTGTGGTGCGGTTCGACAAGGAGACGGGCAAGCGCGAGATCATCCCGCTCGGCAAGATCACGTCGCTCGAAATCAACCACAAGCCGATGCAGGTCGTCAAGCGGTCGCAGGTCGGTGCGGGTGTCGCTGTCAAGATCGAGCGTGCGGCGCACCAGGCTGCCCGCTCGTTCGGGCGACACTTCGACGAGAAGGACGAGATTGTGTCGCTCATCTCGCGCCAGTCGCTCGACACACTGAGTGAGTTTCACATTCATCTACAAACTGACAGCAGAAAACACGTTCCGCGACCAGGTCGAGATGTCCGACTGGGCCTTGCTCAAGAAGATGAAGACGGAGCAGGGCGTCGCCTAACCGCGCCCCTCGATGTTGTTGTGGTCCCTCATGCATGGTTTTGTCTTAGCAGGTGGCAGAGGCGGCCGGGTCGACGACTTGAACGTTCTCGTACAGTGTAGGTGGAGGTTTACGTAACGGGGCATTTGGGCGGCTTGAGCGGATCAGATGAGCCGGGTGAGTCCCTGCGGTGAGCCTGGCAGTCGGCGCCGCGACTCGATCGACCCTGGAAAAGTCCGGAGCTGGGTTGGGCTGCAGTCGAGCTCGCCATCGAACATCTACTCCTTCTTCTTCTGCTTTGTACTCTACTCCAAACAAAATGTCCCAGACGCGCTACTTCTCCACGCGCGGCGGCAACGAGACCCTCTCGTTCGACGAGGTGAGTACTGCGCGCAACGTTGTCGCTCCGGGGCCACCGCGAGTCCTTTGGTCAGCTCCGAAGTCGATCCCGAGGTGGTACGGCTCGGCTACAGGCCCGCCCATGTAACCTTGGGGCGCAGTGTCTGCTCAGTTCTACTTTGCCCTCGGCCAGCCGGGGAACGGCGCTCCCCACCTTGCTGGGAGCAACCACCACTATCCTCTGCCCCGAGCCACCTCCACCGCCCACCGCACGTGCTAACGGCAGGCGGTCCTCCGCGGCCTCGCCCCCAACGGCGGCCTGTACATTCCCACCGAGATCCCCACCCTCCCCGCCAACTGGGAGACCGAGTGGGAGGGCCTCTCGTTCCCCGAGCTCTCGCACCGCATCCTCTCGCTCTTTGTCCCCGAGGACTCGATCCCCTCCGCCGACCTCAAGGACATTATCGACCGGTCGTACGCGACCTTCCGCGTGCCCGAGGTCACGCCGCTCCGCCAGACCGCCGAGGGCGAGTACGTCCTCGAGCTGTGGCACGGCCCGACCTGGGCGTTCAAGGACGTCGCCCTCCAGTTTGTCGGCAACGTCTTTGCCTACCTCCTCGGCAAGCGCAACGCCGCCGGCGCCAACGAGCACCTGACCGTCCTCGGCGCCACGTCGGGCGACACCGGCTCGGCCGCCATCTACGGCCTCCGCTCCAAGCCCGCCGTCACCATCTTCATCCTGTACCCCGACGGCCGCATCTCGCCGATCCAGCAGGCGCAGATGGCGACTGTCGAGGACGCCAACGTCTACACTGTTGCCGTGCAGGGCGCCGACTTTGACCAGTGCCAGGCGATTGTCAAGAGCTGCTTCTCGGACGCGGGCTTCAACGCGTCCCACCGCCTCGGTGCCGTCAACTCGATCAACTGGGCCCGCATCCTCGCCCAGATCGTCTACTACTTCCAGGCCTACTTCCTCCTCCCCAAGGACAAGCGCGACAAGGTCCAGTTTGTCGTCCCCACCGGCAACTTTGGCGACATCCTCGCTGGGTGGTACGCCAAGCGCCTCGGCCTCCCGTGCCGCCAGCTCGTGGTCGCGACCAACGAGAACGACATCCTCGCCCGCTTCTTCGCGACCGGGCGGTACGAGAGAGAGGACTCGAGCGCCGAGGTCAAGGCCACCTACTCGCCCGCCATGGACATTGCCCTCAGCTCCAACTTTGAGCGTCTCCTCTGGTACCTTGCGTACGAGACCCAGTCGCCCGAGGAGCAGGGCAAGCCGGCCGAGGAGCGCCGCGCCGCGGCGCAGGCGACCCTCAACGGGTGGATGGATGAGCTGAAGCGCACGGGCCGCGCCGACATGGGCTCCAAGGTCAAGGAGGCCGCCGCGACCGAGTTCTGGGCCGAGCGCGTCTCGGACGAGGACACGCTCGCCGAGATCCGCAAGTACGCGGGCGCGGGCACGCCGTACGTTGTCGACCCGCACACGGCCGTCGGGCTGGCGACGCAGGCGCGCTCCAAGCCCCGCGCCCCTGACTCGACGTGGGTCACCCTCTCGACGGCGCACCCCGCCAAGTTCTCCGAGGCCGTCGACCTCGCCCTCACGCAGCAGTTCCCCGACTTTGACTTCCGCCGCGACGTGCTGCCGCCCGCGCTTGCCGCGCTCGAGCAGCTGCCCCAGCGCGTGTACAAGGTCACTGGAGAGGACGGGGTTCGCGCCCTCATCGAGCAGGTCAAGCGGGGCGAGAAGCCGACCCCGGCGTAGTTGTAGAACTGTAGGGCACATGCATTGCTAGAGACTGAGAGTGGCCTCGCGAGTGGCGCCTGTGGACAAGACGAGGAATGGGCGAGCTTTAGCGACGGCACATGGGTGGGAGGTCGATGTGCTTCAGCTGGGGTGTCGCTGTCAATACGATGGGCAAAAGATATATATGCCTCATATCCCCTAGTTTACATATGATATCCCTTGCACGTTGGACGAAACTCACCATATCCATAGTCATATCCATAGCCTAGGGGCATATTGCTAGGATATGGATATATATATCCGTGTCATGTGTGCCAGCCACTGGCAATCCATCAGCCAATGAAATGCTAGCCTGAACTCTGAGGCCGCCAGCCACGCGGTACGCCGTTGCGCTCATTGAGCCCGTAGCGCCGGCGTTTCGCCCCCGCCGCGCCGTCGTCACTCTAGTTGGTCTGAATCAACCACCTGCAAGCCAGCAATCCTGCAAGCAGCTCTTGACCGCTTCTCACTAACCAACTACAACACTGGATGGGATATGAGGATATGAGGGATATATATCCTCATAGGTCTCAGTCATATGCCGGCCATATCCAGCCCTCCGGCAACGTATCCATATGATATTCTAGGCCCGCCTCCCGGCTTGATATCCGTATGCCGTCCTATATATCTATCTTTTGCCCATCGTAGCTGTCATGTTCTTAACGCTGCACTGCTTCTCGCGCTTCTTGTCGGCCTTGAGCGTTCCTGTGGCAGCTGTTGGGCCCTTGGCGTTTAGTCGTGCGGCCTCGAGCTGTTTGCGACGCTCGTTCTCCTCATCCAATGCGAGGCACCTCCGCTCCTCCTCGACGGCTTCGCGCTGCGCGTCCGCGGCTCGTTTAAAGGTCCGCCCACTGGGGTGAGCTCGTTCTACTGTACCCCCATGCTGACCCACTCCACTCAGGAGGATAATTATAGCGGCCCACCTCGTCGATGATCTGCTGGACGCCCCAGTCCTTGACAATGCTATCCTTGCCGTGCTTTACGATGTTGAGGACGATGCCTAGGCGCGCCGGGTGGCCCCACGCATCGTGCGCGGTGCCCTTGCCTTTGCCCGAGTACTTCAGTACCCAACCGTGCTTCTTGAGCACATTTCTGCTCCTCGACGGCTTCGCGTTGCGCATTCTCGGTTCTCGACAAGGTCCTTCCGTTGGGGGTAAGCTAGCTCCACATGTCACAGACACTGACCCACTCCACCCAGGAGGACACTAGACGACCCACCTCGTCGATTCCTTGCTAGACGCCTCGGGCCTTGACGATGCCATCCTTGCCATGTTCTACAATACTGAGAATGAAGCCTACAGGGTGGCCCCATGCACCGTGCGGGGTCGCCGCCTTCGTCCGAGGAGGTCCGGAAGAGAGTCGATGCACTGCCACACACCCGGCATGATAGCTGCGCCTCGCGCCATCATCTCTTGCGCCTGCCACGGCCTCACCCCTACCACGCTCGCCATGGCGTCCATTCTCGCCCTTTTGTGGACCTCTCCTGGACGGAGTGGCGTGGAGACGCGTGATTGATCATGTGGCACCTCAACTGGTCTACTTGTCCAACACCGGCAACCTCTGTCAAGCCGTCTCCCGCCTGACTCCATCACTTCCCAGCTCCCACTACTCCCCGACCTGCTTCTGTCTGACACCAACCCCCTGCAGCCTCCGCCACCTTTCTTGTTCCCACTCTCCAGCAAATTGAGACGTGCGATACTCACCACCCACGTCTGCGGCCACACGAATATCACTGACTCGACGCACCCTTTACGTCCACACCCACGCCTTCCCAAACACTTACAATCACGCCTACAGCTCATAACACACCCTTCTAGCCTGTCCCGCTCTCCCAGAACTCCTATCGTCGCACAGAATCGAAGGTATCCTGATCTCTCATGGAGCCACAGAGCGGTGACCTCAGGAGCCGCCACACAACCCTTCCCCAGCCCCTATTTATCCCCCTACCTCTTCAAGCCCTCACTGGGCTCGCAGCCCACCCAACACGCCCTCTCCAGAGCCGCAAGCCCTCCGCAGCTCGGCAAGAAGATGAGTTCCAAGTCCGTTCCGATCATCATAAATCACGGAATCTGACACTCATCAATCGGCGAGATGGCCGAGCGGTCTAAGGCGCTGTGTTAAGGTGTTCGTTTCACGATCATCCGCAGTCTTCGGACGTGGGTTCGAATCCCACTCTCGTCAATAGAGGATTCAATTCCTCCAGCCAATTCTTTTGCGCTCCCTGCGATGAGGAGCGGCTCGGGATCCGGAGTTGGGTTGCGGACTGACCTTCAGAATGCGTCATCACGCACCGTCCCACACGCTAGCAGTATTGTTATGCATCGAGACAGAGCCAACTATGAAAAGAAAGGGCCGAAGCCATGCTACGGGTGATTGCCGAAACGTTCGTGTCGTGGGTCCCGCGGACGCGGGTGGAGGGGCGCTCCTCCTCTATGGTACTGGCCGCGGACCGGCCGTCAAGAAAGGTGGGGTGGGTTGGTTACGCAACAAGCGCCTGGAGGCTCTTGTCAAAGCTCTCGGTCGCGCTCTCCTGGAGGAGGTGCAGGCGGTCCTTGTCGAGCAGCAGGTCCGACACGGGCGGCCGCGGCATGTACCCCGCGCAGTGGAGGTCGCTGGCGAGCGCCTGCAATGTGCCGAGCATGTTGCTGAGGCTCGCGACCTGCTGCACGTCCGTGCGGTCGGGGAAGAGGGAGGGGAGGAGCTGGAGTACGCGCGGGATGTTGTCCGCCAGCTGGCGGAGCTCGGACGCCTCGCGCGGGTCCGGGTGTGCGCCGGAGCGCCGAGCAGCCGCGAGGAGGGGCTTGACGCGCGCCCGGATCTCGAGGTAGTCGAGGAAGAGCTTGCCGCCGTACTCCCATCCTTCGGGCTGGAGGGGCTCGAGCTCCTGGCACAAGCGGCGGAGGAGGGCAGAGTCCTCCCGCAGCACAGCCTCGGGCGCGAGCTTCGTCACCAGCGTCCGCTGCGCGCGGTCGGCGAGGCCGGCAGGGATCAAGTCCTTGTACTCGCTGTACGCGTTGCCCTGGGCCGCGAGGTGGGCGGCACGCGCCTCGTGGAGCCATTCGCGAGGGATGCGGAGCTTGTCGACGAGGAACATTTGCTCGGCAGGGGTGGGCTCCGGGTGCCGAAAGAGGAGCGCCTTGAGGGCCACACGGCGGCTCTCGGCGTAGGCGAGGTGGAGAAGGACATACGCGGCCCACGTCCACTGGCCCTCCTCCTCGAGCTGTGCGGCGTAGGACTCGGTCATTTGGTTGGCGGTCGCGCTGTACCGCGTGCCCGACTCGTCGGCGTCCTCGCGGTCCGCAAAGTCGCGCCTCTGTAGAGCCTGCGAGAGGAGGAAGGAGATGTGCCACGGGAGACGCACGTCCGTGGGGCTAGCTCCGCAGTCGCGCGACGTGACAACATCCTCCAGGGCGAGGGTGCGGTCGGCGTACATCTTGATGAGGTTGAAGAGGACGTCGGTAGGCTCAGTGGGCATCTCCCAGCGGTTGTTGGCGTCCGGCTGTTCGAGGTATGGCGGGAGCGGCTTCGAAGGTGGGTGGGACGACGAGAGCGCCTCAGTGTACTGCTCGAGGACGTCGGCGACGCCGAGCTCGAAGGGGCACCCGTGCCAGAGGTACAGGCCAAAGGCACGCTTCCAGTCGAGGTTCTCGTTGACGATGACGTCGGGCGCGTGGTCGGCGCCGCGCTCCGGGTTGCCCTGCGACACGTCGGGGATGCCAGCGAGCAGCGCGTAGATCTTGCGGTACGTGTACCCGATGAGCGAGTTGCTCTTGTACTTGGTCCAGTCGTCGAGCTGGCGGCGCACCTCGGCGCGGAACTCGTCTGAGCTTCCTGCTTGCGAGACGAGGGTCGCGAGGCGAAGGTCGCTGCCATCTAACGCCGACTGCATGGCACGGTCGGTGCGGTTGCCCGTGAGCAGCGCAAACACCTTTGCGGGGCGGTCGTCGCCGGCCTTGACGAGGTCCGCGTCCATGGCGGGCGCGACGGCATCCTCGAGCCACTTGGAGAGCGCGAGCTTGCGGCGCATCTCAGCGACGCGGTTGCTAACGTCCGAGGGCGTGCTTGGCGGAAGCTTCAGGTCAATCTCGTCGAAGAGAGCCTGGCCCAGGCGCCAGAGGTTGGCCTCGTGGGAGCGGTCCCCGCTGTCGAAGAGCTTGGCAAAGTCGCGGAAGCGGATGTCCGTGTTGGTGATTGCCTCGGGGATGCTGTTGTCGTCCACATCGACCTCAGTGTACTCGAGGAGAAGGGACAGGAGGCGGTCCGCACGCGCCTGCTCGGCAGCCTGCGGCTCGGCCAACAGGTCGACCTGCTGCACGTACACGACAGCGTCGGGAGAGGACTCGAACTCGGTCGAAGGGGAGCAGATCTTGCCCATGTGGACAAGCTCGCCGTTGGGACCCCAGGAGCACCTGAAGGAGCGACCCAGCGCCAAACCGGCATCAGGGCGCACCCCCTCGTTACCAGCCACGAAGCTCTGGTCCAGCGGGACCTTGGCGTACTTGCGCGGCTGGCGCAGCTGAGGCGGGCGGGAAGACTCGCCGAAGGAGGCGCGCTTGACAGCCCGGTCGTCAAGCCTCGCTACACCCTCCTCGGCATCATCAAAACCCGCCTCGGCACGCTTGCGCTCGAGCGCCTGGCGGATCTCGTTGGCCTTCTGCTCGGCGAGTGTCGGGCGCTTGGACTTGGTCTCCTGGGCGCCGAAGAATGCCGACTGCATCTCGCGCATGCGCTGCATGCCCTGCGCGCCGAGCTTACTCTTAATGGTGCGGTAGGCGCGGAGCTCGTCCTCGTAGTCGTCGTCGTACTCGGCCGAGGCGTCCATGTCCTCGTCCTCGTCGTCGTACGACATCTCAGACGTCTCGTCTAAACCGCTGTCGTGCTCGTCCGAGACATTGTCGACGTCGTACAGGCTCTTGGTGGGCGGAAAAAAGTCCTCGTCCTCGTCAGAGTAGACAGACGGCGACTTGTCCTCGGGCGACTTGGACTTGTCGGGGGTAGGCGAGCCGACACCCTCGTCGTCGTCAGTCTCGTCGTCGCTGGCGTCCAGGCCGTAACGGGAAAAGTGCTCGACGCGGAAGGTCCAGACGCCGTCCTTGAAGCCAATGAACTCGGTCTCGGGGACGGCCTGGATGCGCTTGAGCTGCCGCTTGTAGCGGGGGTCGCTGGGGTCGGTGACGGGCTGGCGAGTTGCCTTGTCGCGGGCCCAGACGTTCTCGAGCGAAATCTCGGCGGGGACGTTCATACCCTTGCCGCGGGGAGGCTTGTCCGTCTCGTCGGGGTAAACGGTGAGCTCGAGCGACTCGACGACGACGATGCCGCCGAGGAGGTCGTTGAGAGACGAGACGGAGGTCAGGTCGACGGGCCTGAGGAAGGTGACCTCGCCGTAGCCCTTGCGGCCGACGGTGAAGTCGGAGAGGTTGCTCAGCTGGTCGTGGCTCATGGCCTTGAGCTTCTCGAGCTTGGGGCGGCACCAGTAGTCGCCCTTCTTGAGGGCGCGCTCAGCGGCAGCGACGCGCATGGTCGACGACTCGAGCTGGGCAGGGCGGCGGGTCGGCGTGTCCTCGATCGCCTGGCGGGAGGACGAGGCAATGGGAACAGGGCTACGCGCAGAGAGCTCGGGGGTGGCCGGGGCAGAGCCGCCGTTCGCGGAGCTTCTTAACGCAGACTTGCCGAGGACCGACTCAAGATGGTCATCGCCGCCGCCGTTCATCGTCGAGCGAGGAGGCGCGATGGTGATCTTCTTGACGTTGGGGCGCGGGATGAAGGCGTTGGGCGAGAGCGCAGAGTCCGTGAGGCCCTTGTAGCGGTCTGAGGGAACCGGAGACCCAACGAGCGAGAGCGAGTTGCGGGGCGAGTTGGGGCCGGGGCTCGACGCCCTCGGGGAGCTAGTCGAGCCATTGACCGAGGAGGTGGCAAAGCCCCGCAGCTTGGTCAGGCGGCTACCCTTGCTCGGGGAGGGGCGGTATGACGAGGCAGTGAGGGGCGGCAGGGCGGGCTTCTTGTTGGTGCTGCCAAGCTCAAGCTTCTGGCCCGAGTACTGGAATAAGTCGTTGCGGCCGTAAGGGTTCTGGTCGACGGAGGCAGTGAGCGACGGCTGCTGCTGCTGCTGGCCGAGAGTCGACTGGCCGAGAGTGCTGCCGAAGAGGCCGCCCGACTGGCCAAGAGTAGACTGCTGCTGAGGCTGGGCAGTGCTGCCGAAGAGGCTGGTCGTGGGCTGAGCCGCGGTCGTCGACTGGCCGAGGCCACCGAAGAGACCACCGCCGGTAGCGGCCGGCTGCTGCTGCTGTTGCTGCTGGCCGAAGAGAGAGCCGCCGCCGCCGCCGAACAAGCTCGGCTTCGGGGCCGTCGCAGCAGTGCTCGCGCCGAAGAGGCCGCCGCCGGCGGCAGGGGCGGCGGTGGTGTTCTGTCCGAAGCTGCCGAAGCCTGTGGTGGCCGGCTGCGCGGGCTGTGCGGGGGTGGACCCAAACAGACCGCCGCCCGTGGTGGTTGCAGGCTTGGCACCGAAGAGTCCACCGCCAGTCGTGGCAGTGTTGGTGCTGCCGAACAGGCCGCCAGTGGCTGCGGGCTGCGCCTGCTGCTGCTGGCCGAAGAGGCCACCACCAGTGTTGGTCGTGGCGGCAGTGTTGGTCTGGCCGAAGAGGCCAGTCGACGGCTGCGTTGTGTTGGTGTTGGTCTGGCCGAACCCGCCAAAGCCAGTGGTGGCCGCCGGCGTGGTCGTCGACCCGAAGAGACCCCCGGGCTTGGCGGCAGCGGTGTTGCCGAACAGCCCGCCAGACGGCTGCTGCTGGGTGTTCTGCTGGCCGAAGAGGCCGCCGCCGGTGTTGGTCTGGGTGTTGGTCTGACCAAAGCCGCCAGAGCCGCTGCCGAATAAGCCGCCACCAGTTGTCTGGTTCTGCTGCTGGTTCTGCTGCTGCCCAAAGCCGCCAAAGCCGGTAGTGGTGCCAGTGGTGTTGGTCTGGCCGAAAGTGTTCGTCCCCGAGCCGGTGCCGAAGCCGCCAGTAGTCGTTGCTCCGAAAGCGGGCTTGTTGGCCGTCGCGCCGAAGCCGCCAAAGCCAGTGGTCGCGGGCTGCTGCTGTTGCTGCTGGTTGTTCTGGCCGAAGGGGTTGGAGTTGCCGAACAGACCGCCGCCGGTGGCCGGCTGCTGCTGCTGCTGGTTGTTCTGGCCAAACAGACCGCCGCCCGTGTTGGTGTTCTGGGCCCCGAAGCCCGTGCTGGCCGTGTTGGTTTGGCCAAACAGACCGCCGCCAGTGTTGGCCTGCGCGCCAAAGCCGCCCGAGGAGGTCCCGAAGCCGCCGGCGGTGTTCCCAGTGCTGCCAAAGAGACCACCAGGCTTGGGTGCGCCGAACGTCGAGGTCGAGGCGGCGGGCTGTCCGAAGCCGCCGGAGGTCGAGCCAAACCCGCCCGTCGTCTGGCCAAAGCCAGTGGTCGCAGGCTGCGCCGGCTGCGCGGTAGGCTCCTTGCGACCCTGCTGGTAGTCGAGCATGCGCAGCTCCTCGAAGCTGCCGCCGCGGTAGGGCTCCATGGCGGTGATCATGTGGAAGAGGTGCGCGGGCATCTCCTTGCCTAAGCCCGGCGCGGGGTCGCGCTGCCATGTCGGCTGGTAGGGGGGCTGGGCGGTGCCGGTCTGCGGGATGGGGGGAGGAGGGTTGTTGTTCCAGATGTGCACCTGGTTGCTGGGCTGGTTGGCCTGCTGCTGGGTCTCGCCAAACCCGCCCGTGGCGCCACCACCAAAGGTCGAGGTCGTCGAGCCAAAGCCCGCGGGGCGCGAGCCAAATAAGCCACCCGAGGACGCGGTGTTGTTGGCGCCGAACGCGTTCGTCGTGTTCGTGTTGCCGCCGCCGAAGAGGCCGCCGCCAGTGTTGCTCGTGCCACCAAACGTGGACGAGCCCGTTGCGCCGAACGTGGGCCGCGCGCCGAACGTGCTGGTAGAGGCTGTGTTGGTGCCAAAGCCGCTAGAGCCTGCCGTCAGCGCTGAGGATGTGCGGGCCTCACCAAAGCCGCCGCCCGTGTTAGTGTTGGCGCCACCACCAAAGAGACCGCCGCCAGTGTTCTGCTGCTGCTGCGGCTGGCCAAAGCCGCCCGTGTTGGCGGCCTGTCCAAACCCTTGTTGTTAGCGCAGTCCATCCGCGCGCGCGCATACGTACCGGTGTTCTGCTGCTGGCCGAACGTCGAGCCGCCGCCGCCGCCAAAGAGGCCGCCGCCCGTGTTCTGCTGCTGCTGGTTGTTCTGTCCCCACGCCGAGTTGCCAAACATGGTGTCTGGATCGCGGGTTGTTGACGAGATTCGAGGGAGATGTGCTCAGGTGACGCACGCACACGCGCGGTCGCCGCAAGCCGTTTGTGGGGGTATCAGGGGAGAGGACGAGCCTGCCGAGCTGTAAGCGTTGAAAGGAGTTCGACGCTGAGCGCGGTGGCGAGAGGGATGTGGATGATGGTGTTGGTGCGGTCCAAGTTGAGTGGTGGTGTTGCACCCAGACAACTCTGACGGAGAGATCCACTCCAGGCACGGCGGCGTTACGGCGTCATCACCACATGGCACCATGTGGCAACCGGGTGGCGAGTCGACGTTTGACGCGTTTTGGGCCTTGTGCACCCGGTTTAGGCGGCAGTCAGTGTCTCGCGCTTACCAATGCTATGCTTCAATGGCGGTGCAAGTCATGCATCGACTCTGTCCTCTTGAGTCCAGCTATCCCAACCTGTTGAGATCTGCATTGTACAAGCCTGATGATGGCTTGGTGGAGGGAACGAGGCAGGGTGATCATGCCACATTCCAGGTCTGGTGAGGTCGCGGCTCATTTCATTGCTGAGGTTATTCGCGTGTTTAGGCACAGCCCCTGCGATTTCAACCGCGTCGACAATGTTGACGACCTCATCCTCACTCCCACCATCTCCAACAGCTTGAGCGACACCTTCGCGTCGACAGTCACCTGCATCGCGCTACCCACCTCGAGCGTGGGAGCGAGTTACGTAAATTACGCATTCGGATAGCGCCAAGCACGGGCGCCGGACACCGCGACAGCCCGTGTTGACGTCTCTCATCGTTTGACGACCCGCCAAGCATGAGCTACCCGCCGAGCAACCCGCTCGCGGGCGAGGAGTACGAGCTGAGCAGCGCGCCGCTCGACTCGCTCGAGCGCAAGACCTCGCGCACGCGCAAGCTTACGCTGCACCCGAACCAAAGCGCGACGCTTCTCTTCGCCGCGCCAGGGCAGCCGGGGCCCTCCCGCCGCCGGGGAACACGACGCGCGAGCTCGAACGCGGCGCCCGAGTCGCCGCAGGCCAAGTACAACCGCACGTTCTTTCTCGAGGAGGATCTCGACCACGGCGCCCGCGAAGAGGTCAACCTCCCCGACTTTGGGCACATGCTCGGCTTTGACGCGGGCGAGGACCACTATGCCATCGCGGCGGCGATGCGCAGCACGTGGAAGCGCAAGCTCTACCTGCTCATGGAGGAGCCGAGCTCGGGGCGCGAGGCGTTCTTCGTGCACGTCGCCGTCACGGGCGCCATCTTCTTCAGCGTGATCCTCACGACGTTCTCGACCCTCCCGGCGTTCCACACCAACCCGGTCTCGGTGCGCGTGTTATTTGGGTTCGACACGACGCTCGTCATCCTTTTCACTGTCGAGTACCTCGCGCGCACGTTCGCCCACTCGGACTCGTGGGCACAGTACTACCGGTGGGCGACGAGCTTCTTCGCTGTCCTCGACCTTCTCTCGATCCTGCCCTACTACATCGAGCTCGCACGGCAAGAAGACACGTCGATCCTCTTCCGATTCAGCATCCTGCGCACGTTCCGCCTGTTGCGTGTCTTCCGCGCGTTCAGGTACCAGAGCCAGATGCTGCTGACCATCGAGGTCATGTACGTCGCCGTACGCCGGTCAAAGGACGCGCTGGTCGCCATCTCGTACTTCATCTTCCTGGTGCTCGTGCTCTTCTCGACGCTCATCTACTTTGCCGAGCGCGGCGTGTGGGACGCCACTCTCTCCGCGTTCGTCGACCCCGACGGTGACGTGTCGCTCTTCGACTCGATCCCTCAGACGGCGTGGTACGCGCTCGTGACGATGAGCACGGCGGGATACGGCGACGTTGTGCCCAAGACGGCCCTTGGCAAGATGCTTTCCGTCCCGCTTCTCCTCTTCGGCCTTCTCCTGATCGCGCTTCCGTCTTTTGTTCTCGGGCGCAACTTTGCGATCGTCTATGACGCGATGATGTCCTTGCAGGCACAGGCGGTGAGTTCCGACCTGTTCCCGACTGACCCCAGCCGTCAATACAGCAGACGCCGCGCGGCTCGCTGGACCTCGACACGCCGCACGACGGCACGATGACGCCTGTCGCCGAGGAGTCGGGCCCGCTTCTCCCGACAGCGAACACGGTCAAGAGAGGCACCTCTCCAAACCCCGCGCGGATGTGGACCGGGGACCCGAACAAGCTCACGCCGCCGATCCCAACTGTGCCCGGAATACCTTCGGCATCGTCCAAGTCTGCACGCGACAAGGACCTGACAAACACCAAGCTCGCCAAGAACCAGTACGTGCTGCTCGAACAGATCGAGGCGCTGCGGCAAACGGTCGAGACGCAGGGCGAGATGCTGAGTGTTCTCATGAGCGCGCTGGCAGAGAAGAATGGGGTGGAGATGCCGACGATGACGACCAGGGGCAAGGGCAAGGGCAAGGGCAAGGGGCGGGCGAGCGACGCGAGTGAGGACCAGACACATTGGGAAGACGAGTAGCATGAGGCATTAGAAACTAGTAGCCACCACATAGCATTAGAGTGTTTGCATTAGGATATTTGGACATAGACATTCGGCCGATCTTGATCGTCCAGCTGTCCAGGCACGGGGCCGAGATTGGGAAGCAGCCGCAAGATATGATGATGATATTTTTGGTGCCGTGGAGCCGATCCAGGCACCATCTGTCGCCACCCGCCACTGGGCCAACTGGGGTGGAGGTCACGTGCCGATCTGTTTCCGCCCCCGACCCACGCAATGTCCATGAAAGTTGAAGAGTGGGCGTTTTGGGCGCTCTCGCTTCCAGGCAGCTGCAGGCAGCAAGCTCCATGCTCCACCCGGTCCTGGCTCGGCTGCCTCCTGGCTCGCTCCAAGTCAGGCTCCAGGTTCCAGGCCAGGTGCAAGGCGCCGTCACGCTGCGGGCTGCGGGCTGCGGGCTATGCGGTCTAACCGTGAGACCATTGAGACCGTGGATTGTGGAGATGGGCAGAAGCGCTCTCGGAAGCGGAGGAAGCGGGGGTGGGGTAGCAAACCTCTATTGTCGCGCCTCCCCACACCCCACAGATACAGACAAGTGACAACGACGCCATTGACTAGGCGGCACGACGGCACGGCGGGCTGCGCGATTCACCGGGCCTGCTCCATGCCGTGCTCCATGCTCGATCCCTGGTGCACGGGCGCTGTTTTGTCGCGGCTGATAAAACTTGCTGCTGCGGCGAGGAGCAGTGAACCGCGAACCGCGAACCGCGGTCGCCGGCGTGGGGCTCGGCTATCCGACCCAGCATTAGTCCGCCAATCCACGCCGCGCCGTTGCAGCGCCCACGTTTGTCACCGCGGGGCCCATCTCATGTCATGCCAACACGATCGTGCAAAGAACGTGCGGCGCGTAGCGGTGGGAGAGGCGTGGGGAGATACACGCTAGCACGCATCTTATCAGCATAGCATGGCGCCGCTGCGCGACCCAAGATCTGATAACCGGATGACGGAGGGGATGGCGTGGGTGCCCACGCCAATCCGCCCGCTTCGCAACCGTGCACCGTTTTCGTCCCTTTGACGCACGCCAAGTTTCGAGTGCCTCGGGCCTCTGTCACTGCTTGCAGCGCTGTTGCGAGCTCAGCTGATCGGGGTCGGGTGAGGCTTACAGCATGCAACTGCATGGTTTGCCACGTGGACCGGGTGGGAGGTGGGCAGGACGTGGCATGGATCATTGTCGGAGCGGGGGGGGGGGCGGAGAGAGAGGGGGAAGTCAGACTCAGGCACGGTAGAGTCGGCGTAATACGGCGCGGGTGCAGGGGCGTAATGCTGGCGTGGGCGGGGCATCCCCACAACTTTGAGTTGAGGCAATCTTCGTCCACCCAACCCAGTCCATGGGTGTTGCGTGGGTATGTAGCTACCAATGCAATCCCAGAGCCCTGCATAAAAGCAGCTGATCCCATCGCAGTTGAACGTTTCTTCAGTCTCCCACTCACCCTCACTCTCTGTCCTTCTCTCTCTCTACGAGCACGACTTGACGCCGCGCCTCGACCCCGACCCTTCGCCACCCCACTCCTCGCGAATCATCAAAACCCAAGTGGCACACCCCCCCCCGCCACACCACACCCGGCATCCGCCATGTCCGCCACCACCAAGCCGGCGGCGACGCCCGTCGCCCAGCCTTCGGGCAAGCCCGTCTCCAACGTGATCGACCCCGAGCGCGACGACTTTATCGTCCCCGACAACTATGTCACGCGCACCGTCGAGAACATGAAGATGCTCCCCCCCGTCACCTGGCGCAACCTCCACAAGAACATCCAGTGGATCTCGTTCCTCGCCCTCACCATCCCCCCCGCGATGGCCATCTACGGTCTTTGCACCGTCCCCTTCCGGCTCAAGACGTTCATCTGGTCGGTCGTCTACTACTTTATCACCGGCCTCGGCATCACTGCCGGCTACCACCGTCTCTGGGCCCACCGCTCGTACAACGCGTCCAAGCCCCTCGCCTACTTCCTTGCGCTCGCCGGCGCCGGCTCGGTCCAGGGCTCGATTAGATGGTGGTCGCGCGGCCACCGCGCCCACCACCGCTACACCGACACCAAGCTCGACCCGTACTCGGCCCACGAGGGCTTCTGGCACGCCCACATGGGCTGGATGCTCGTCAAGCCCCGCGGCAAGATTGGCGTCGCCGACATCTCGGACCTGAGCAAGAACCCCGTCGTCAAGTGGCAGCACAACAACTACGTTGCGCTCCTCTTCTTCATGGGCCTCATCTTCCCCACGCTCGTTGCCGGCCTCGGCTGGGGTGACTGGTGGGGCGGTCTCTTCTTTGCCGGTGCCGCCCGCCTCGTCTTTGTCCACCACTCGACCTTCTGCGTCAACTCGCTTGCCCACTGGCTCGGTGAGACCCCCTTCGACAACAAGCACACCCCCAAGGACCACTTCATCACCGCGCTTGTCACCGTCGGCGAGGGCTACCACAACTTCCACCACCAGTTCCCCATGGACTTCCGCAACGCCATCAAGTGGTACCAGTACGACCCCACCAAGTGGTTCATCTGGACCATGGCCCAGCTCGGCCTCGCGTCGCACCTCAAGAAGTTCCCCGACAACGAGATCAAGAAGGGCCAGTACACCATGAAGCTCATGAAGCTCCAGGAGCAGTCTGAGAAGCTCGAGTGGCCCAAGCACTCGAACGACCTCCCCGTCATCTCGTGGGAGGACTTCCAGGCCGAGTCCAAGACCCGCGCCCTCGTCGCCGTCCACGGTTTCATCCACGACTGCTCTTCGTTCATCGAGGACCACCCCGGTGGCGCCCACCTCATCAAGCGCGCGATCGGCACCGACTCGACCACTGCCTTCTTCGGTGGTGTCTACGACCACTCGAACGCCGCCCACAACCTCCTCGCCATGATGCGCGTCGGTGTCCTCGACGGCGGCATGGAGGTCGAGCACCTCAAGGTCGGCCGCCTCACCCGCTCCAACTCGGCCGACTCGCTCGTCTCGAGCGCCTCGTCCACCATGTCGGCCTCGAGCATCCTCTCCGAGGTCGAGGACATGGACAAGCCCGAGCGCAAGCCCGTCTTCCAGCCGGTCGCCCAGGTGTCCAACCCCTGGACGCTCGCCGTCCCTCCTTCGGAGAAGTACCGCATCATCCGCACGTCGCCCGAGATCCGCCCTGGGCTTGTCTCGCGCGTCCAGAGCGCCGCTTCGCCCGCCCTCACGCGGACAGCGAGCTTCGACGCCGCGCCCTAAGCTCCCTCACCAGGTCGAGACCGGGCTCCAACGCTAGAGATTGTGCATACCATCCTCCGAAAAGCGACGTCAAGACGAGGACCACTGGCTGTAACGTGTTCGCATTACCCATCAACATCTGCATCGTAACATCACATGTCCTTGTCGAGGACTCTCCATCGCTTTTATAGCACCTTCTTTTGTATCACGACGAGTTGCTCCTTATGAGCAATATGCAAGCTTAGTCTGAATAATCGAGAGTTGCGAGACGCGAGCAGCGTGAGCGCTACTTCGGCGACGGCAATGTTCATGATCAGCGACGTCGTCGCCCAACAATAATGTAAGCTTACTTGACGCGTCGAGACACCATTTTTCTCCGCACGCGTCGCCTGCTTATCTCGCCCGCGGTCCAGTGCAGCCACTGGCCCAGCAGCCCAGCCCCAGAGTCTAGAGCCACAAATACCCGCGGCTCTGCCCAATCGGTTGCACATCCGCCACGAGCGACGTAGGCTGTCGTCTGTGCATTCGTGGGGCCGCGAGTGCCACGGACTGTCCATGCGCCATCAGTCACCCTGGCTTGTGAGAATGCAAAATAGAAATGACGTCAGGCACGCCTCCCAGCGTGCCCGCTGATCGGCCACTATGCGATCTGCCTCCCACCTCACTTTTGTGATCTACATCTCACTCATCTTTATCTGGCTCTCTTCCCGCCTCTGGTCCTCGTCTCGGTCATGTTCGCCCGTGGCGCCCTGCTCGGTGCGCGCCGGCTCCCCATGACGGGGCTGCCCGCACGTCTCCCGATACCCCCAACGCCCTTCTCCCGGTCCTTCACGTCGACGCAGCTGCGTCTCGCGCGTCCCTCTCGTCCCTCGTTCCCGCCCTCGTTCTTCCAGCCCCACCGCCCCAACCCCAGCCCCGGCCCCACCCCCAACCCCAACTCGTCCCGGCGCGAGAAGTGGACATATGCGCGCTACGGCCTCGTCTCCCCCACGTTCGCACACAAGCACCCGTGGCTCGCGACCGTCACGCGTCTTTGCATGGCCGTCCTCGTCGGCTCCTCGATCCTGCTGCTCATCGTGCTGATCCACGACGCGTCCACGTACTCCCAGAAACATATCGACCGCGTGCCCGTCAACCCGCTCGCGCTCGCGCCGCGCCGCGGCGGGCCCAAGAACCTCCCCATCATCGAGGTCAACATCGACGACAAGGAGAGCGACGAGAAGACCCGCTGCGAGGGCAAGCCGCGCCTCGTCATCCTCGGTGGCGGGTGGGGCGTGAGTAACCCCCCATGAGGAAGCTGATCCCAGGCCGTGTCCATGCTCAAGACCCTCCCGCCGACCGCCTACAACGTCACTCTCATCGCCCCAGACAACTACTTCTGCTTTACCCCGCTGTTGCCCTCTGCCTGCGTGGGGACCGTCGAGCCCCGGTCTCTGGTGGAGCCGCTGCGCCGCCTCGTCGCCCGCGTCCACGGGCACTTCCTCCAGGGCGCTGCGGTGGATATCTGCATGACTGAGCGGCTTCTCGAGGTCGAGGTGCCTACCGAGGATGGGCCTGCTCGCGCGTACGTGCCGTACGACAAGCTCGTGATCGCCGTGGGTTCGCGCTCGAACGACCACGGCGTCAAGGGCCTGGAACACTGCTACCAGCTCAAGACGATTCCCGACGCCCAGGCGATCCGTCGCCGGATCATGAGTGCGTCTGCTGGGTAACCCCCGATGCAGCTGACCCCAGTGAACCTCGAGATGGCTTCGCTTCCCACGACCACGCCCGAGCAGCGCAAGCATCTTCTCTCCTTTGTCGTATGCGGCGGCGGTCCCACGGGCGTCGAGTTTGCCGCCGAGCTCTCGGACATGCTCAACGAGGACGTGCTCGACTATGTGAGCTGGAGGGTAATTGCTGTAGCTGACAGCAGTATCCCAAGATCCTGAAGAGCGACATGTCCGTGACGATTATCCAGAGCCGCGACCACATCCTCAACACGTACTCGGAGAAGATCTCGGACTACGCCGAGAAGCACTTCCAGCGCGAGGAGATCAGCGTGGTGACCAACGCGCGCGTGAGCGAGGTGACGCCCAACTCGGTCCGGATCACGGTCAAGGACAGCGACGGCAAGCTGCGCGAGACCGAGCTGCCCGCGAGCATTGTGCTCTGGAGCACGGGCATTGGTGAGCTGCCACGGGCCGACCAAGCTGACGCCAGCGATGCAGCCGTTCACGCGCCAGATGGTCGAGCTGCTTCCCAACCAGTTCCACAGCAAGGCTGTGCAGGTCGATGCGTTCCTCCGCGTCGAGGGTGCGCCAAAGGGCACGATCTATGCGCTCGGCGACGCGGCGACGATCCACCTCAACATGCTTTCGGACCTGCTGCTCATCTGGGAGCAGTTTGACGAGAACCGCGACGACAAGCTCTCGTACGAGGAGTGGACCCTCATGGCGCAGCACATCAAGAAGAAGTACCCCCTCACCACGGACTACCTGGCCAAGATGTGCGCCGCCCGTTGACTTTGCTGACCCCAGCCGCGACGTCTTCAAGGAGTTTGACACGGACGAGCGCGGCCACCTCTCCCTCAACCAGGTCGCCGACATGTTCATCAAGATGAGCTCCAAGGCGACGGCGCTCCCCGCCACGGCCCAAGTCGCGTCGCAGCAGGGCGAGTACCTGGGCCACATGTTCGGCAAGCTGTCCAAGCAGAGGGCGACGCTCGAGGCCAACCACATCGAGGACCTCGACGACGAGGCCTACTACCGCCCCTTCAAGTACCGCAACCTGGGCACGCTGGCGTACATTGGCAACTCGGCCGCCTTTGACGTCAACGGGTACGGCAGCGCGGGCGGCCTGCTCGCCATGTATGCCTGGCGCTCCGTGTACTGGAGCATGCAGGTGTCGATGCGCACGCGCTTCATGCTGATGCTCGACTGGGTCAAGCGCGGCCTCTTTGGGCGCGACCTCTCCAAGTTCTAAGATCTAGGTGCCTTATAGACGTAGAATCTAGTGCATATAAGGATGTGCTCTACTATACCTACTGCCGCCGCGCCGTCCACTTTGGCTTGCCCCGTGCTCCCGGCTGGAGCTTGCGGTCCATCTCGCGGATCGCCTTCTCGATCGTCTCGCAGATCTCCAAGAACGGCGCGTCGTGTATCGGGGCATTCAGAATAAAGCTGTACACCCGCTTATGGCTGAGCGGCGGCACGCCCCCGTTGCGGTTCGTGACGTGCTTCCACGCGGCGAAGAAGCGGTTCCTGCACCGCCTGCGCTCGACGCTGAGCCGGCTAACGCGCGCCTTGGGGACGAGGACGAACACCCGCGCGATCCCGGGCACGGGGAAGACGAAGCCCGAGCCCGCGCGCGCGTCCGCGCTCCGTCTGGCGAGGTGCTCGCGCTCCGCCGAGCCGGGCGGCATCCCGTCGGGATACACCCACTCGCCGTGCTTGAGCTTCAGGGGCGGCTCGAACGGCGGGGGCAGCAGCGCGCCCCCGCCCTGCACGTGTGCGGCGGGCATCGACGCGCCCATGAACAGCGGGTAGCGCACGCTCACGCGCTCGGCGTACGCGAAGCGCGCGTTGGCCGCCGCGATCGTGTTCTCAAAGTCGGCGGGCAGGACGCGGAACTGGCGTGAGCACACCCCGCTTGGCGCCCACCTTGACGTCCGCCTCCGCGAGCGGGGGCAGCCGGCTCGTGTCCCAGTCGCGCCAGCTCCCGCCCACGCCCCATTCCTGGGCTTTGGGCTCGGGCCGCTCCGCGCGATCCCGCGCGCTCTGGAGCTGGCGGTACTCGGCCACCGTGTTCGCGGGGAGCGTGGGCACGCGCTCGGCGAGCCGCGGGTCCGCGCCCAGCTCCATGTCCCCCGCCTCGTCGGCCAGCAGCTGGCGCAGCAGCACCCCCTGCCGCGCCGGCACGAGGTGGCTCAGCATGCCGGGGCGCACCGCCGCACTCGTGCCCTCCGGTTTTGGCTCCTCCGGGCGCCGCTTCCGCCGCTCGACGGTGCGCCCGGACAGGTCGGAGCGGTCGGGGGTCTTGCGGGGCCGCCCGGGGCCGCGCTTGGCGGGGAGGGGGGTGGGGGGGAGGCGGGAGCGTTCGTGGGGTGCCAGGTCGGCGCGCGGGTCGTCCCGCGGGTCCTCGGAGTGCGAGTGCCGCGCGCGAAGGGGGGAAAGGGGGAGGCGGGAGGGCCCGGCGACCGCCGGGCGGAGGAGGAGGCGGGCCCGGCTGAGCATGGCGGGGATGGATGGTGGTGCGTTCAACGCTGGCGGGTGTTCAACATTTCGCGACCTCCACCGCTGGCCGGACAGCGCCGTGGGGCCAGTGGGCCGAGCGGCGCCTCACAGCGTTGCACGGTCACGTGCCTCCCTCCCTCCAACTACTGTATCACCGCCCTCCCTATACGCTCATGCATGCTCTGGTGCTTCCAACTACCTATGCTCGGTAGCGCCGCACATGGAACCCGTCCTTGTCCCCCAGCGCGGCGGCGAGGGCGTCGGCGCTCGCGTCGCGCGTCTCGTCGACCTGCAGGTCCGCGACGTCTGCCGCGGGCGGCCCGCGGCGGAGGAACAGTTTGCTGCTGTCAACCCCGAGCACAGTGGCCTAGGAAGGGAAAGCGTGGCGCACAGGCCAAGCACGCCGTGCCGGTGTCGCGACTCACAACTTTGCGATCGCGTCGCTGGGGCCGGCGGCCGCGCCCTCGACGCTCGCGTCCGGGTGGTTGTGGCACCAGCCGCGGATGCCGAGGCGCTGCGCTCTGGTGTCAGCGGCGGGGGACGAGAGCTCGGAAGAGGCGTCGGGCTCGGGATTCTCTGGCGTAGCTCCCGACCGAGCGAGCACGGCGGCAGTGCCGCCAAGCAGGCACGACACGGGGCTCATTTCGATGGATACCGATGCCGCCGGTATGTGCCGGAAGGGCGAAGCGAACGCCGCAATCTCCGCTCGCGGACAGAGTCGCCTCTTCCGATATCGCAGCTCGGGGCGGAAGATGGCCGCTGCATCAAAGCTTGCAATCAAGGCTGTGCCAGATGCAAGCTCGACAGATGAGGCGCTCAGACCAGATGTGGCTGACCTAACCACCTAGCCGCTGACACGGTCTGCCGACGCCATGTCAGCCATGCCGCACGCGCCCACACATGACCGGATCTGTGCAGATGACCGGATGAGTGCAGATGGCCCATGACCGAGCGCAGATGCCGGATCAGTGCCGGCTCGATCGCTTAGCTGATGCGCTGACACGATCCACACTTCCACAATCCATGCCCCGCGCCCCGGATTCCGGCCCCGCGGCATGCATGCCCGAAGGCGTCTCCGGCACTTGTAACCGCAGAGGCCGCAGAACAACAGTTGTTTGGAGGGGAGGGCTCATTGTCTCCCGGGAGTTGTCGGAAGGCCCGACCGGAACTTTCCGACCACGCGCAGTCGACGCGCCACCGTGCTCCACTCGACTCACTCCTTCTGGGTGTAGTACCGAAAGCACACGCCCTGGTGTCAGAAGGCCCGTTGTGCTAGCATTGCCCGCCCGCCCACCCAGCCGTGCCCCCCCACCACCCCATGATGCGTGGCTCGCTCCGCTCGCAAGTCATGTTAGCTCGCTACGCTCGCAGCTCGCTGTCGCTCGCCGGTAGCTCGATAAATCTCGCGTATTGCCCACCCCCACCCCCCACCCAATCCCCCCCGCCAGCAATCGCACCTGCACGGTGCCGGTGCTTAGCGTCAGCAGCAGGCAGCAGGGTCAAGGGTGTGGATGCCCTACACCTTGAACTTGATGAGGTCTACGGGGGCCATTTGCGGAGGTCCGCGGAATGCGTTGATGGAAGAGGAGGATGTTGTTGATGGTGGCGAGGGGGGCTGCATGGGGGCTGGGTGGAGTGCGTCTCCAGGGACAATGAGGACGAGGGCGGAGCGGAACCCAGCGTCATGGCAGCGACAACAGGGTGGACGGAAATAACGTCCGGTGTGCAGGGTGGGAACATTTGGTCCCGCCATTAGAGGAACAAAAGGTAATCGGAGTAAAATACAATGGTATTAGCCGGCGACGCACTCAACCGGACATCGGAGAGCCGGCTGTGGTTGTACCGAGTTAGACTTGGTCCCAGGGCCAGGGGCGCCGGGGGCGGGCAGTTCGACTCGGAGTAGAAGTGGTGCTTTCAGCTGATCTGTCGCAAGTGACCAGTGACATTCCATCCTCCTCCTGCAGCTGCTCCTCGCTCTCTCTCACCCCCACCCTCCATTACATGCTATCCACCTCCATCTCATCTCTACTCTTCATCCCATCACATCAATCTCTGCCATGATCAGGTCACGCACCCTCGCCACCGCGAGGCCCAGGCGGCATCCCTCCCTCGCCCAACCCACCACCACCCTCCACACCCGCTCCTTCTCCGTCCGCCTCTTCCCCCCCGGTCCACCCGCCGACCCCCGCGGCGGGAGGCGCGCCTCCACAAGCGCCGCCAACACCGACTGGCTCACCTGGCTCAAGCGCGCCGCCCCGCTCAACATGGGCACCGGCGAGTCCCCGCCCACCCGCAAAGCCCTCGTCTTTGCCGGTCTCGTGAGCCACCCGCTCCACCACCGCTGACCCCCAGGGCTCGTACCCCCACACTCCACAGAGCCCCACCACCGCCTCCCTCGCGGTCTGGGAGAAGGCCAGCGAGGCCCTCCTCAGCCCCGACGCGACCATGGGCTACTTTCCCGATAACATGGACGAGTTCGGCGGCCTCCTCCAGGGCGGCGGCGGGTATGGCATCCGCGGCTGGCTTCGCGGCTGGGTCGAGGGGCGGAATCTCGTGAGCCTGCATAACACGATCGCGCTGACCACCAGGACGAGCTCATGGCACGCGCAGACGTGACCGCCAGCTTTATCCTTACGTCCACCATTGCTATTCTCGCGTCCGAGCAGGTGAGCCGGCTTTTCTCGGATTTCTCTCGGCTGATCGATCGCTAACATACAGGAGCGCACGGGCTCGTCCTCCCTCCTTCCAGAGGGCACACAATTCCTCGCTGGTCACGGCTTTGTCGGCACGCTCACCGCGCTGGTTGCCGCCGGGCGTCTGGATCTGCAGGACGGCGTCCGCCTCGCCCGCCTGTATGCGTCCCTCCCTCCCTCTCCGCCCGGCACCGGCGGCTCGCAGAGCCGCTTCGTGACTACGGCCCTCTCGGCGCGCAGCTACCACTCGCTCTCGTCGCCGTCCATGTTCGTCCCCTTTGACGACCCGCTCGCCGAGACGCCCGACGAGCCCGAGCGCCGCCGCCGCGCCATGCAGCTCATCCTCGACGAGGTGCACGGCCTCCAGCACGAGTGGGAGTTTGAGGGCAACCGCGACTGGGCCGAGGCGAGCATCATCAACTCGTCCAAGGTCCTCATGGTGACGGGCACGTACATGGCCGTCGAGCAGCTCATCGACCGTCTCCAGGCCATGACCATCGCCAACCCCGTCATGGACGTCACCCTCCCCTGCCCCTTCCACACCAAGCTCATGTCCCACGCCGTCCCCAAGTTTGCCGAGGTGCTCAACCGCGCCTACTTCTCTCCCGCAAAGGAGGGCGGCCCCACCATCCTCGACCCCATCACCACGCGCCCGCTGTGCGGCCCGCCCGGCTCGGCCCTCCTCGCCCAGCTCACCCAGCAGCTGCGCTGGCACAAGACGCTCACGCGCCTGCACAGCCAGCCCTCGCCCCCGATCGACCAGTACCTCACGGTCGGGCGCGGCGCCAAGGGCCTCGGCATCATGCTCCGCGGCGAGCTCAAGAAGAGGCCCGAGGGCGCGCCCCCCGTCACCGTCGACGCGTTCGGCTACACGGACGCACCCCACGACCCCATGCACTACCGCACGCGCCCGACGCGCCCCGTCGCCCTCCAGGCCCACATGTAACCCCACACCACGCCACACTGCTACTCTTACATCCCACAAGCTCTTAGGAGAACAATCGTCTGAAGACCAAGCCGGAGCGTCCAAATCTGTCCATTATAGCCTCTTGTGACACTCTAGGCAACGTATGCATTGTTGTACAGTATACTGCGAGCGCGAGGGCGGTGGGGAGGGAGCGGGGCGAAGGCACAGGCGGGGTCCACAGTGGCGTGGGAGGGAGCAGAGTGGCGAAGAGGGCTCCGGCTAAGCTCTACGTCGAGCCACCGGTCTGCATCTCAACACGGGCGAGCGAGGGCGTGCGAGCGCGCAAGACGCAACGCAACACCCCAGAATGACTCTGTACGCGTATGCCTTCGGGGTGTACCCTCGCAGCATTAGCTCTCGCACTCGTAGCAGTTAGCGTCAAGGTCAAACCAGACTATTTTTCCGACACCGAAACCCGACGCCGAGTTCTAAACAGGGCCACTCCGCTACCCCGGCTTGGCACCCTTGACGCACGCTTGACGTCAACCCATCCCAAAGCTAGCCAGTATGCATGTTGTACAGATAGTCTAATCCAGCGTCTACAGCGCCTTGATGCGCTCGGCGAGCACGTTGGCGCCCTTCATCTCGCTCGCCTCGACCGCCTCGAGCGCGTCACTCCCCCCCAGCACGTCCTTTGCCTCGGCGAGCGCCGCCCCCTCCAGCGCAGCGAGGAGCTCGACGACGACGAACGGCGCCCCCGCCGCGACCTTGATGGCGTTG